>PQWD01001137.1:0-153500 GCA_019425675.1 Leucinodes orbonalis
TGCTCATCTTGTTCTCATTGTCAAAATGTAGGGTTGTATGGTGACGTCGTCCACACTTTCTACAGCTCACTGGTTGCCGACATTTCATAACTGCATGTGTCGGTGATAAACAATTAAAGCATAATCTCATCTTCTGCACAAACTCTTGTCTCTTCATGGGTGATAAGAAACCATACTGTTTGCATTGGTATATTGGGTGCGTTTCACAACACATTGCACACTTGATATCATAACTTCTTGGTTTATTTTCCATGGATGTATGAAATATTTTAGGCTTCACTTGTTGACCGGAACGCACCAGGTCGCTGTCAATCATCTCTAAAGATCTGAATCTTCCTTCTAAATACTTTCTTAATTGTTCCCAACTGGGCAACTCTTCACTGTTTATGGAATTAATATTGTTACGAGCTGGGGGTTCCGGATAAATTATTGCCAAACACGAAGAATAACACGGTAACACACTTTATTGATTAACCAATATACGTACGATAATTAATCAATTAACGCACGCACTAAAATCCGTAATTAACAATGCACACTATAACACAACACTTTCCGCACACACACGTAATAATCACACGTTAACTCTTCACACTGTTATATCACACTCACGACCCTTAGATATCGCTTTATCTCTCACTTCTTCCTTGTAGTCGCAGGTACTTCGCTCTTCGTTCGCTCTTAAGTAGAACACAAGACTCCCGGCGCACCCGTCGGCCGCCTTAATATACCTGTCCGCCGCTGAGCTCGAAGCGTCGACGTCATTCTACATAGTTCGCGAATTATCTAGAACATACTAGACTCTTCTTTGTATTTGACAATTCCATTCATACTCTATGGACTGTCTGTGGACTGACGTCACATATAGCCGCCATATTAATGACATTTTAATTACGTCAATTCGTAACACTGCCCCCTTCCAAGAAATGCTCGTCCCGAGCATTATCTCCATAGAAACGCGCTAATCGATCCACATGAACAATCTTGGATGCTCCTCGTGGGTGCTTGCGTATACGGTACGTGACGTCGTTAATTTTGGTTATAACTTACGGTCCATCCCATTTAGCTTGAAGTTTGGGAGACTTTCCTTTGCTTCGAAGTGGGTTATGTAGCCATACCAATGAACCTTCTTCAAAACCTTGATTGTTTACGTTGCGATCGTAACGTGTTTTGGTCCTTTCTGATGACTGCTGACTTGACTGTCGAACATGCTCATAAACGTCATTCATCTTATCTCTTAAATCACTTACGTACTCCGTTATACTACGAGGTGTATCAGGAGGTATTCCAGTAATAAGGTCAGCAGGCAACCTTAATTCTCGACCGAAATTTGCAAATGCTGGGGTTACGGATGTGCTTTCATGGATAGCGCTTCGGTAAGACAAGGAATGGCTGTATATGCTTATCCCAATCCTTCTGTCTGCTATCTACAACTTTCGCCAAGTATCTCTCAAGCGTTTGGTTAAAACGCTCTACCATTCCATCCGATTGTGGGTGATAAGAAGTTGTTCGTGTCTTGTGGGCACCCATTACACGACAAGTCTCCTGAAAAACTTGCGATTCAAAGTTTCTTCCCTGGTCGGTGTGGATTTCTAAGGGTACCCCAAACCGACAAAAGACTTCTTGAACGAGCTTGTCGGCAACTGTAGTAGCTTCTTGATTAGGTATCGCGAAAACTTCAGGCCACTTCGTGAATAATCCATGACAACCATGAAGTATTTGTTGCCGCTCTCACTGACGGGAAACGGCCCCGCCACATCTAATGCTATACGTTCCCATGGAGCTCCCACATTGTATAATTGCATCGCACCTCGGCTGCGTGTATGTGGTCCCTTTACAGCAGCGCAGCTAGTACATTTGCGACACCAATCTTCAACATCAGCCCGACAGTGAATCCAATAAAATCTTTCACGAATTCTCAGTAAAGTCCTTTTTACTCCCAAATGGCCGCCGGAACATCCATTGTGATATAGCTGCAATACTTCCGGTACTTTACTTTTCGGAACCACCATTTGTAGATGACAGTTATCACCGCGAGTACTTTCCCATTTTCGGCAAAGGACGCCATCTTGGATGAGCAAACTATTCCATTGTGCCCAATAACTCTTCGTGACAGAGCTCATAGAGGCGACAGTACTCCAGTTGGGCCGAGGAGTGCTAGCTTCAATCCACTCGAAGATGGGCTTTATGTCCCTGTCATCCTTCTGCGCCTGTCGTAATGTTGACCTCCATTCATCGCTTATGTTTGTTTTGATCACTCGAATGGGAACTTCTTCTTTGGCTTCTTGCCGAACACAGTGCTTGCAATCCTCGGAACAAGGTCTTCTTGAGAGCGCGTCGGCGTTACCATGTGACTTTCCGCTTCGATGTTCTATCACAAAGTCAAACTCTTGAAGTAATTCAATCCATCTGGCCACCTGTCCTTCAGGATTCTTAAACTGTAAAAGCCATTTTAATGCAGCATGATCAGTGCGTAGACGGAACTTATGTCCCTAACAAATATTTATTAAAGTGCTGTAAAGTCTTAACCACAGCAAGAAGCTCCCTTCTGGTGACACAGTAATTTCTCTCTGGTTTGGATAAGGCCTTACTAAAGTAGGCAATCACAACTTCATGCTCTCCTTTCCGTTGCGATAATACACCACCAATTCCAGTATTACTGGCATCTGTGTCGACGATGAATTCATTCTCTGTATCGGGGTAACCTAAAATCGGTGCATCACAAAGATGTTTCTTCAACTCGTGGAATGCGATTTCACATTGTTCATCCCAACGGAAAGTTCGTTTCTCCTCCGTTAGCTTGTGCAATGGTCTGGCAATATCGGCAAAATTCTTGACAAAGCGGCGATAGTAAGAGCACAGTCCAAGGAAAGCTCTCACTGGGTCTTGTCTTTTGGTACTGGCCAATCTTGTACAGCCTTAATCTTCTCAGGATCTGTTCGCACTCCATCTTGAGAAACCACATGACCCAAAAAACTTACTTCCCGCCGAAAGAATGAGCATTTCTTCGGGTTCAGCTTCAAATTAGCTCCTTTTATCTTCAAGAGTACCTTTTCCAGATTCCTGAGGTGTTCCTGGAAGGTGCGGCCTACAATAATCACGTCATCTAAGTAGACTAGACAGGCGTCTCCAATCAAGCCAGTAAGCACTAATTCCATTAATCTCTCGAAAGTAGCAGGAGCGTTGCACAAACCGAATGGCATGACCGTAAATTGCCATAAACCTTTGCCTGTTGAGAAGGCAGTTTTCTCTTTGTCCCTGGCATCGAGTTCCACTTGCCAGTACCCGCTCTTCAGGTCTAACGTGGTAAACCACTTCATTCCTGTCAGCGTGTCCAGCGTGTCATCGATTCTCGGAAGCGGGTAGCTGTCCTTCTTTGTAATGTCGTTTAATCGCCTATAATCTACGCAAAACCGTAGGCTACCGTCTTTCTTCTTCACAAGGACAACAGGTGAACACCATGGGCTAGACGAGGGTTCGATGACGCCATCTTTTAGCATCCCATGATCATGGCCTCAACCTCCTTTTCACGGGCCACTGGTAATCTTCTCGGTCGCTGGCGGATGGTGCCTCGTGCCAGTATTAATTTTGTGTCTTACCAACCCAGTTTCCCAATATCGCATCATTTGTAGAGAAACGTCGCTATACTTGACCAACATTCCTTCATCGCCAATTGGACACCGGAGACGGAATGAAAACACGTATATTGAGTGCACTCTGGTATAATGTCTATCAAATAACTTACAACTATGCTTATATACTAACTTATGTCTATGTGTGAGGATTGCTTACACACACTACACCTCCCCCGTGATTTGAAGAAAAAAAAGAAAAACAGTTTTTTTTATTATAATAAAATAAAAATAAACTAAATTCATTTTTAAAGGACAATGTAAAATCCTTAAAATAAACGAAATGCTTGACAAAAAAAAGTTTCACTAAATATTGAAAATGTATAAGACAATAGTAAATTTAATTTAATAATTATCTATATTATTACATATAATTAAGGTGCGGCATCAATTCAATTAAATTAGAATTTATTTTAACAGAATCATTTACCAAATATAATATTTATTCATTTAAAAAATAAAAGCGAGGTATGTAGTATACTTGCTATTAAGTACATTATAAAAATCCCATACATGCGCACATTCCAAATTAACTTTCTTTACCATTTACATTTCTCTATTGTATTTCTTTAAACTACAACCTTCATCAGCACATAACTTTAAAAATAATAACATTTTTCTTTTCCTTTCATATCATATTCTGGCACAACACTCTATCTCTATATTATTATTCATTTATCCTTATTCCTGGTACATTGAATACCTACTCGGGTATTTCTTTTCTATTGGCCTGCAGGTCCCTAAATATCACCTTATCATTTGGCACAATTAACTCCACTTTTCATTGACATATTAGCCATATAACTGCACCACGCAGCTTTATTATTAGGGCATGTTTTAAGATTACACAATCTCCAACTATTTTCACGGAGAGAAGCTCGTCTACACCATGATCAAATAAAGGATCTGTCACCCTATATTTTACCTTGTACCATTATACAATTATATCCTACTTTTAATACCGGTCAACTTCATTTAAACATCTAAGTCTCCAACAGTTTTCGATCTGAAGGATTCGTTGCCGACTTTCGCACAATATCCTTACGTGCCTTCTTTATCTTTTTTCAACTCTCATATCTTTTACTACTTCAAAATAAACGTCCTTTCAATAACCCTTAAACCATACAAAAAAAATAGTTTAAATGTTTCATTTTACTTTTGGGTGATCAATCCAATCGTAAAAAAAAACATTTAACTAAAAAAAAATAAAACCTTCCATTCAACCAAACATTCATTTAAACATTAAACCATTCAAAACAAAAAAATTCTTTTACTTCCATCTATATTCAATCTTTCATATTTAACTTACAACTTTTTAAATTCAATCAATGCAATATGTGCTTTTAAAGAAATTCATTCTGCTTTTAAACACACTAATCAGATGTATATTTCTAACATTCCTTAGTATCATTCGGTATTCCACTATATTGGATTACATTTCGAAGAAATCAAAATTCATCGCATTGTTGTTATTGAATTCTAATATGGAATGCCGCGGTTGGTAACGAGACACATTGGAACAAATTTCGCTGATGTAGTAAACATGCATGATGATACGCTCCTACAAGCAATGCAAATAATACAGGTAGTACTTTCTTAAAACATTACAATGATATATTAATTTATAGCTTTAAATTTAGAAACAAATGTTTAAAAAACTGCTAAAACTGAGAAACATTTTACATGGAAAACACGTGTATCACAAACTCAACAATTCGTACTTATCTGAATTTTAATCTATACACGATTTGCAAATTCCCTAGCATTATATTCTACAGATAGTAAAAAAATAACTTGCCGCATTTTTTGATAATTTGGTCCACAAATTTAAAATATTATTTTTTAATTTCGATTTCAATATCATGGAAAAATATTTGAAAACGTATTATGACCTGCCTGCCTTACTTATTATCTTATAATTAATTAAAAGTTACATACCTAAATTTTACTTAATTAAGGCCTCAATTAGTATAAAAATATATATATATATATATAATAATAATAAAATCCACTTAAAAAAAATAATAAGTCGCATCATCTCATATAGTTTTTTTTATATTCTTCGCAATCACTATATCGCATTCGAAACCCGCACTTAGCTTCTCAATCGAAACCTAGGACTCGAACTCTCCCGCAGCCAGCCAATTTCACATCATCACGTCTCCGATTCCCCCAGCAGCTAGTCGCTTCTCGCATTCTTCGATTGCGTACGACTCCCGGCAGCTCACAATAATTCCTTTTCTTTGAATCCGTTCAGCCATGACTTTATTTCGCCTTTAGTATTTATTTGAACTCCTGTACTCTTACGCGCAGCACTGCCAAAAGGCAGCACTGGCAGGGTCGCCATGCAATGTGACACCGGAGACGGAATGAAAACACGTATATTGAGTGCACTCTGGTATAATGTCTATCAAATAACTTAAACTATGCTTATACTAACTTATGTCTATGTTGAGGGAGGTTGCTACACACTACACTACACTTCTTTCTTCGTTCGTCAAGTACTGTGACATTCCTCAAAGACCGTAGAAACATCAAGCCGGGTCGGTCTTTTGCCAGGGCTGGGTAGGTCTTCACATCGACGCAGCCACGCTACTCCGTCACAAGTGCCCATGATGGTACCCTTCTTAATTACTTGTTCCTCAGCGGAAGGGTTTAATACACGTACCGCTGCAACTTTCCTTAATTTCACAAGACTTCGTGCCATTTTCCACGGTGTTAGATGATTTGAACTTTCTATAAGCACACAACGATGTTCTTTGCCAGAATAATGTGGTAGAAGTACTGGAACTATAGTTTCGGACCTGGGTAAAAGCACTATTCTTCGTAAGCAGTACACATTTCCTGATGAAGCACCTTCCATCATTAGTTCTTCTGTGCCACATTTCATAACACCCTCATTGATATCGATCTTGCAGTCATGATTTCGCATAAAATCTAGGCCCAATATGCAATCATCGACGATATCTGCAATGATGACTCGATGTCCATACACGTTGTTGCCTAACCTAAACTCCACATTTCTGTAGCCATGCACGGGCAGATGCTGGCCAGTAGCTGTTACCAGTTGAAGACGGTCGAAGTTCCCGCTGTTGCCCCCAAGAAGACGATTTGCTAATTGAGAACTGACGACCGTACGTGAAGCACCAGTATCCAACGTTAGCCTGCATGATATCCCGTTGATTTCACCTCTTATTATCAGGCTGTTTCCGTCTTGAGCTTGGCGAATCGAAATCTTCGGGGCTCGACGAACACCAGCCAGCACCCGCCCCACGGTCCTGGCACTTATTCGTTTCCCTGTTGTTGTTGGACACATCCCACCACCACCCATGGCCTGACTCAACCTTACGGTTATACAGGCCGAAAACACGGGAGATGCGCGCGGGCTCAGACCTCTCGCTGCCACCACGCGCAATTCTTGACTCCCTACAAGTTATTTCACTCTTTGTCCAGGTCCCCATTTTCACTTCCCCCCCTTCTGGGGCGTGACAAACACACGAACGCCTTCGGTTTCCGCCGTGCGGCCGTCCGCGTGCCCACCTTTTGGTGTACCGCTATCTAGCAAAACCACCGTTGATCTTCCTGTTGCATTTTTCCTCCCACTTAACCTCTTCTAGGTATTCTCTTGTCTTCTTTCTTCACCTCCTTGACGTTCTTGCCGTTCTAGTCCACCCCGGATCTTGTACCACGCTCTTGCGAAAGTACGTAGCTGCCTGAAGTTCGCCTCCGTCCCCACGAGATCGCGATAGTAAACCGGGCCCACCTCGAGAACCTTCACATTATCTAAAAGGTCCCTACGCGCGTCCCCGTAGAGCTCACACTCCCATAGGACATGGTGTACGTCCTCTACTTCACTCCCACAGTAGCAGGACCCCGTGTCCACCAGGGTCATTCGGTGCAGCCTACTCCTGAATGCCCCATGACCTGACAAGATCTGCGAAGTTTCATAGTCCGGCTCTACCCAAGTTGCCTTGAGTCGAGCCGCCACGTCCGGGAAAAATCGATATAACTCCCGCCCCTTCTCAGACGTGTCCCAACGCCGCTGCCAATCGGCCGCGACGGACTCAGCTATTCTGAGTTTGGCACTTCTGCTCTCGGCCTTGGAACCCGCGGACTCGCGCGCCCTACCTAGTCTGCCGGCCCGAATTACCTCGAAGTCGGCGGGCAGCACACCTGCCAAAACTGGCAGGGCGTCAGTGCTCGTCGACCGGTACGCCTTGGTCAGAAGGATCAAGGCGGGTCTCTGGGTGCGCAGGAGCGCACTCCGCACAACGTATAAGGACGCACGCTCATAGAAGCACTCCGCAGCATACGTTACCGTGGCAGTGTAAGTGCCGCGGTACAGGATCCGAAGAGCCCTGTACCGCACCCCCCAAGAGCACGCCGACACTCTCGACATCTTGCCGAAGCAATTTGCCGCCCGCTCCCCTATCGACACCGCATGCTGCGCAAATGATAGACTTGAATCGACCACCACACCGAGCACCGTGGTCGATGTGACGCTCCTGATGGAATTCCCCCCGAACTTGATGACTGGCGGTCTCTGGAATTTTCCCTTGATAGTCATAGTGACCGACTTCGCAGGCGAAAATTCCAGTCGATTACGGACGCCCCAGTCACCCACGAGCTGCAAAACAGTCGAGGAAGTTGCCTCGATGCTCGCGCGGGCTCCGGATTCAATCAGGATCGTCACATCGTCGGCGTAAGCCACGATGCTAACCCCCCCAGGCAATGGCAGCCGAAGCAAATCATCCATTAGTACGTTCCAGAGCGTGGGTCCCAACACCGATCCCTGCGGGCAACCCATCGTTGCTGCCTTCCATACCACCTGGTTTCCCACAAACAAGCCAATTCGACGTCCCCTGAAGTAGTCCGCCAACATCTTAAAGATGTTAGGCGGGCAGCCCCCACGTTTCGCCTTCAGCAAAATCATGGGCCACCAGGCGTTATCAAAGGCTCCAGAGATATCCAAAAATACCGCTTGAACATACTTCGACGAGCTCTGACTGGCTACACTGAATATAGTATCCAGCGCAGTCACCGTCGACCGACCCCGAGTGAACCCGTGCTGGCAGTCCGACAGCCCCTTGGTGATTTGCGGGGCGCACCTTAACATTACTCGTTCTAAAATCTTACCAAGAATTGAGAGCAGAGTGACGGGGCGATATGCCTTCGGGTCGGTAAGAGGCTTGTCGTTCCCTTTCGGTAGGACAATCAACCTACCGTCCTTCCAGCAATCAGGAAAGATCCCCTCTTGGACACATCTCCTAAACATTTCTGCGAATTCAACCGACGCGGCTGCCCATGTGTGTTGTATGATACGAGCGCTGATCCCGTCGATACCCGGTGCCGTGTTAGGGAGATCCTTGACTATACTCTCGATTACCCTGTCAGACGGCGGAGGCGCATCTTCTCCTGACGGTATGAGAGGGGCCATTACGCGCACTTGTTCATGATGCCGCGTGTCTTTCGACCCGTCGTCATCTGGGCACAAGGCGTGCACGAGACTGTGCATGGCCTCCCTCACATCGCCAGCATATCCTTCGGCAAACTTGGTGCCGTTAATTACGTTACGGGGAGGTCTCAACCTCCCGCTCGCGGCTCGGTAGGCCTGGCCCCAAGGGTCCAGGTTTCCGGAATCTGCTACGGCTCGAAAATGCAAAAGTTGCGCCTCCTCCATAGCTACCCTGTACTTACTCCTATGCGCGTGGAACCGCTCCATTGCCTCTAGTTCAGCAAAACCGCCGACACGCCGTGTTACCTGCCACGCTCTGCGCAGCTTGTTGTTCTGGCTTCGCAGCCTCCCAAGACCGGCGTCCACCACTCGTGCCGACGATCTACCGCACTCGGCTTCACCAAGCCAACGTCTGCTTCGCGGTGCTCACCACCATGTCGGTGAATTGAGCACAGACATCGGAGGCGGAACGATCCCACCTTATATCCCCGACCCTCCCATGTATCCGGGCCTCGTAATGTGCCCAGTTTACACCGCGATCCCGAAGTTTCATTGGCTCTTCTGGCTGCTCGGCGCACGGGGTGGATCGTCTTGCCACCTTGAACGTGATGAGCCGATGGTCGCTCTCTATCATGTTCTCATGTACACTCCACCCTGTCACCAGGGTGCCCCTTGTTGTTAGTGTGAGGTCGATGTTGGACGATCCGTTCGCCGTGGCGAACGTGGGCGGTTGTCCCTCATGGTTACTCAGCCCTAATCCACGAGCCAGGATAAACGCCTCCATGGATTCACGGCGGTGCGTGACGTCTGGCCCCCGTCCTGTATACTGACGCGGTTGACAGTACCACATCGGCGAGTGTGCATTGGAGTCTACCCCGATAATGACCCTCTTCCCCTTCAGGGAATCGACGACCTTTCCCAGGTGCTCGAGATGAACGTCGTCGCTGTATTGGAAGTACGCGGAGACCATGTACACTCCCTCCCCATCCACAAGCACATGGCACACCGTGCAGTGTGTCGTGGACAAGTGGCCGAGGAGGGCGCATGCAAGGCCCCGGCGACGAACATAGATGCCAGCCTTCGCACCTGCGCCGCACTGCAGAATGGCGCTGCTCGCGACGTCGTGCTGGGCCCCGGGATAATGTTCCTAAACCAAAACGACGTCCAGGTCCAGCTCTTCCGCTACAATGGGCAGCTCCCTAGTGGCAAGTTGGGCCCCCGCTAAATTTATTTGGCCGACTGTAATTTCGGCCATTGTTTCCCCTGCTAGTAGGCCGTTGACTCCAGCATCCTCCTCTCCGCGTGCAGACGTGCGGGGCAGTCGCGCGCTCCCGTTGTGTGGGTGACGGCATCTTTGTGCCCGAAGCGGTGGCACGTCGCGCACTTGCTTGACTGCACTGTGCAATCTTCAGTGTTGTGCGCCCCTGTGACGCCACATTTGTGGCAGGTTTGGGCGTCTTGCCTGCATCGCCCTGCGCTATGGCCGTAGTTGCAGCACTTTGAGCAGAATAGCGCCGTTGTAAAATCCTCTACTCTGCATACATCCCACCCTATATACAGTCGGCCTTTGTTTACTAATACCTTCCTGAGGGCTGGCGTGCAGGCAAATACAATTGCCGAGAACCTTGATCCCATCCGTGACTTCCTAACCCTGTGGTTTGGCACGTAGCCTGTCCGCGTATGAATTACCTAATGTAGCCGGCGTTGGTGTCGGCGCGAGATTGTTTGCCGCCGCGCGCGCCTCCTCCGCGCAGCGTTCCGCTGCAGCGACACGCTCGCGTTCGCGCGCGCAAGCGACCTCCGCCGCCTCCTGCTTCGAGCGCTGCGTTTGCAGCGCCCCGCGGTCCGCCTCCACTTGCATCCCCAGATGTCCCACAATCTCCATAAGTTTCGTTAGCGACGCGTTAATCGACGCCACGTCTGCTTTATTGAGCTTCGACGTCGGTCCGCAAGCCACCCCGGTTATGTTGGCTGCCGCCGCACTAGCCCTCGACAAAAGGACGCGAGCCGGCGCCCTCGCCAGCGACTTGACCAGCAGCTCCTCGTCCTCCTCAGATGTTGTTATTGGGGTCCCATAGTCGGACCCCGCCGCTGCCGCCATCGATCCTATGCGTGTTCCTGTTCTCCGCTTCGGACGTGCTGTCTCCGTATACATATCCGGAGACAGCAGCCTCTTGCTGGGGCCACTCGGAGGCACCAGTTCCACCGTTGGCGGCGACATGTTAGCCACCGCCTTGGTCACCGCGTCCGCGATTATTGCCGCCGTCTCCTCCGGCGACAGCAATGAACGTTGCGTCCGCGAACCGTCCGATAGTCGCCCAGTTGTAGTCGGCGGTGTGCGTCTCAGTGACGCACGAGGCCGAAAGCCCTCCCGACGACCCGGGTGGTCGTCTCCCGCTTCCGAACTACTCATCCTGTGTGGTGCGTAACCAGTCTGACGCGTACGCAGTCAGTCCGCCGCGCAGGCAGGCAATCTGCCGCGCACGCAGCCGCCGATGTAGAAGTTGACTACGCACAAGCGGTTTTGCACACTCAGTGTGGCAAAACTCGTCGAGTGTTGCACTCCCACGTTTAAGGTATGGTACACAATTCACTAATGTCTAAAATGTAAATTGTTTTTACTGGCAGCACAAAAAGTGTTGCCAGGACACAAAATAAAACAAAAATAAAAATAAAATAAAATAAATAAGTGGCAATACCAGAGGGAAGTTGTCACAAAAGTCAATACAAAAGTCATACACAAGAAATGTCAAACTGACAACCCAAGGGGCTGGGTTGCCAGGGCACATAAACAAAAGCACAGAACACACAGATAAATGTCAGACTGGCAAGCCAAGGAGGTGGGTTGCCAGGGCATAAAAATATAAATGCACAAAAGTCAACTATAAACTAAACAAGTGTCAAACTGACAACCCAAGGGGCTGGGTTGCCAGGGCACAAAATAAAACGCACAGAAGTATAGAACTAAAGAAATGTCAAACTGACAACCCAAAGGAGCTGGGTTGCCAGGGCACAAAAACTAAGTATCAGAACGCACAGAAAAATGTCAACTGGCAAATGTGTTGCCAGGGCACAAAACAAACCGTAGCGCCTAGTGCGGCAACACTAGGCAGAGTCCGGCGATGATGTTGCACTTTGTACACCAACGGTTTTGCGTTCTACCCTCACTCCGGTAAGGGCGAAACAAAACCTGATGCACGGCTCGGGGGTGCAGTTACATGCAAATTAATGCAATGCAACATGCACAGATACTGAGATGCACTTATACACAATAAAAGTCACTGTCTTACCTTACAATAAACGGTCCAGGCTTTAAGCGTCCAAACTGAGCGGTATAAAGTACCGACTCGTGGCACCAGAAAAACACTTAAAACAACACGAAATCGTCACAAAGCGATGTAAAAGGTCTAAACACTATAAAAGTCACAATCTGCACTAATAAAATCTAGAAAATAACTGGAATAGAAATTTCTAGACCGATAAAAATGATGTGGGTATTCGGATACCGACGGAGCACAAACGGGCACACGTCCACTCGCGACAGCGGTCGGAACCGAAGTTGTTGTTGGACAGTTGTGTTTGCCGCCCTTTCTTCTTGATCTTCAGTCCGCTTTGCGTTGACTTGCTTGCGGCAGTTCGAGCGGAGATGGCCTTTGAGCCCACATGAATAACATCTAGGGATAAATCTCCGCAAAGGTTCACAATCAGCTGTTTCAACAACTTCCCTGATGCGGTGGGTTCTTTGGTCTTGTCGCACTGCTTCCACTTCCAACGCATGGGCCAAATCATCCTTAAGCGTAGCGTGATGTCCAAGTCGCACAGCTGCCCTCACCTCCAAATCCCGGATGCCATCCACAAAGGCCTGCACCAACATCTTCTGGGATAGTATGGGCTCTGTTCGATATGCTTTACGAACAAGCTTCTCGATTTCCAATCCCCACTGTTGTAAATTCTCACCAACGCGCTGGACCCGTTCTTTAAGCTGCGCGCGAAACACATGTTCCAAATGAGCATCACCAAACCTGGATTCCAGTGCTGAGAAGAGAGAGTTCAAGAACAGTCAATGCTTCGCCCCGTAGGCCCAGTGTTAGCGCCGTCAAAGCCTGGGATTCCGACCACGAGTTCGTTTTCTTAACCACCTCGAACTGTAGTTTGTACGCCGACCAAGACGTTGTCCCATCGAATGGCGGCACTTTAACGCCTTTTGTTGAAGGCGCGCTACCAACGGACAGCGGGTTTCCTTTGGTGATCTTAAGCTCCTTTACTTCCTTCTTCACGTCGGCAATCTCATCGAAAGCTTCTGTTATCCGTTTCTCATGGTGGCCGACTTGCTCCTTAACCTCTTGAAGATCCTTCCCAAACTTGCTATGGATGTCCTTAATAAGGAGCATTTGTTCTTCTTGTTGCCGAGCCTGCTCTTGCTGTCTGCGAGCCTGTCCCTCCTTATCTGCCTGGAGCTGCGCCTGTAACAGCCTCGTCTGTTCCTCCTGTCGGCGAGCCTGCTCCTCCTGTCGGCGAGCCTGCTCCTCCTGTCGGCGAGCCTGTTCCTCCTTATCGGCCTGGAGTTGCGCCTGTAACAGCCTCGTCTGTTCCTCCTGTCGGCGAGCCTGCTCCTCCTGTCGGCGAGCCTGCCTCCTGTCGGCGAGCCTTCCTCCTTATCGGCCTGGAGTTGCGCCTGTAACAATCGAGTCTGCTCCTGCATCATCGCCATTAATGCAGCCATATCAAACGTAGGTGCTGTAAAGGCCGATGATGGTCCAGGTACACCTTCTATTGTAGTAGCTTGAGTGCCCGAAGATGGCGACTCCTGAAACCGGCTGCGGTCCATAGCTTGTTGTCGCTGGCTTCTAGTTCGAACAACGTCCGTATCTTCCTTCGGTAGCACAGGCATAATTTATCCCACTTCTGACACCAAATGTTACGAGCTGGGGGTTCCGGATAAATTATTGCCAAACACGAAGAATAACACGGTAACACACTTTATTGATTAACCAATATCAAACACACACAACACTAATTACACTTACACTCGTACTAATATAATCAATTAACGCACGCACTAAAATCCGTAATTAACAATGCACACTATACACAACACTTTCCGCACAGACACGTAATAATCACACGTTAACTCTTCACACTGTTATATCACACTCGACGATCCCTTAGATATCGCTTTATCTCTCACTTCTTCCTTGTAGTCGCAGGTACTTCGCTCTTCGTTCGCTCTTGAGTAGAACACAAGACTCCCGGCGCACCCGTCGGCCCGCCTTATATACCTGTCCGGCCGCTGAGCTCGAAGCGTCGACGTCATTCTACATAGTTCGCGAATTATCTAGAACATACTAGACTCTTTGCTATTTGACAATTCGCATGTCATACTCTATGGACTGTCTGTGGACTGACGTCACATATTAGCCGCCATATTTAATGACATTTTAATTACGTCAATTCGTAACAATATGTTTCCCACTGTTTATAGATTCTGAATCTAGTTTTGAAACCACTAAGTATATTATTATTGCATCCCATGTGCTGATATTAACTCCTATATTATGTAATGATTTTAAAACACGTTGACGTAGTATCAAGCAGTTGTTTGATAGCACCCGCAGACTCATTTTGCAATTTCTTTTGTGAAAACAAATTCTTAATACTGCATTACTGTTGTATCTTTTGTTGTCATAACGTTGTACAAGTAGTTTCAAAGCTTCTTCATAATTGCATCAGTGGTTGAAAGTTACTCAATATTATGTGCCTCATTTGATAAACTACTTTTCAAATAATGCAACTTTTGAACGGCGGTAAGCAATTCGTTTTATGGATTAATGAAAAAACATATCGAAAAACCGTTTGCACTCATTGTACCTTCCACTGAAAGTAGGCAAAGTTATTCTAGGTAGTTTAATATCACAATGCAAATTCTCTCTAGTAGGTGGAGTACTCTCTTGTTTGTTATCTTTTGACGTTTGAGCGGGGTTGTCAGTTGCAAAGCTTCTAATATTAAGGTCTTGTAGTTGATATAATTTTCTTCAAATGCTCCATACACATCATTGTCGAAATAAGGATGATCTCTGTTTGTAATTACCTCTTTTATAATCGTTTTGTGACCCTCTTTAAAACTGAAATTTAACCCTTCCAACGATTCTAGCCGCGTTTCTAGATAGGGTCTCTTCAAACGATCTTTTGGAGATTTTCGAAATTTGACTCCGCCTTCTTTAAATTACGTATTGCCTCCTCTTGTAACGCAAATATTGCATTTAATTGTTTGGCGTCCATTTTGGTGAACACGCGTATCTCAAAATGAATATGGCGCACGTAATAATGTACACCACAATTTATCTCTGTTCAACAAATTACACAGTATGTTTGACGATTTTCACAATTTTCACCAGTTTTTTAACCACTCAAGATTATCCCAATGCAACTCTTCTCACTTGTTGACCAGCACGTGGCACGTGGTATTTTTTCTCAAGTATCGAGCCGGCCGGCAACGTAAAATATATCTCAATGTTTATCCGCTCGATTGGACCAAATGTAAAAATTGCATTTGGGGGTTTTTCAAATAAAACTGGATTTCGCATTTATTTTTGTATTTATACTCTCACTCACAATCACCTGTAGTTACAATAAAAATTCTCTATCTCTAAAATGTATTTCGACCATAGTGGACTGTATTTTTTTTTCGTTTTAGCAATGGCCTGTTGCTTTTTTTAGACAAACGCCTTTAGGAACAAGCCATTTAATTTCATCGCCCACTATTCTGTATAAGAACAACAAAGTTCTTTAATTTGTAATTACGATGAATATCTAAGATATTTTCAGAGTTGGGGTCTGATAGAAATTCTTTAATTTTCCTTATTTCGTCGTCGGCAGATTGCACAGTGGAAATCCAATCTTGTTCGTTGTTTTCGACTGCTAGCACATCGAGACATGTCAAGGGATCACTATTTTCTATATCTACGGGATTGCGACTCAGTGCGTCGACATGCGACATACGTGACCCAGGTCGATACTCAATGGTGCAATCGTACTCTTGCAATTGCACCCACCACCGCGCAATGCGTGGAATTAAGTCCCACTTCACCAACGTCGATCGCAATGCGTTGCAATCCGTAAAAATTTTAAAAGGAATACCTATAAGATAAACGCGGAATCGGCTCAGTATGCTTTTACCGCTAACGTCTCTAAGTCGTACGAGTGGAATTTCTGCTCTTCCGCATTTGTTTTTCGACTAAACTATGAAACTGGTTGAAATATGCCTTCAGAGTTAGCTTGTAATAAAATGCCAGCTAACCCGTCTTTGCTGGCATCCGTATTGTAATTTGAAGTTTCGGCAAGCATGGGTTTAAAAGTGCAAGAACAGGTCTATCAACAAGCATAGATTGATGCTTTTAAAAAGCTCTCTCTTGGGTTTCACCCCAAGACCACTTAATGTCTTTCTTAAGTAAGTCTGTTAATGGGGCCGCCGTTAATGCGTAGTTAACAATAAATCGTCTAAAGTACCCTGATAGCCAAGGAATTGTCTCAATTCATGCGGTTTCTAGGTCAGGAAATTTCGACACAGCATCTGTTTTTCGTTGTCCGGGTCCAATACCGTCAGAACTAAACCTCAAACAAGGAAATCTATATTGTCTAGGAAAAAATGACATTTGCTTAAATTTGAGCGTTAAACACCTTTTTTTTAGGAGTTCTAAAATTTCCTCTAATCGCTGTAGACCTCGTTAACATCTCTAGCCGAAATAAAGGATGTCGTCCATATACATATAGCGTACTTGATTTTAGCCTCTTGTAGCACTTTATTTGATAGTGCGCTGGAATACAGAAGGTGCGTTAACCAGTCCAAATGGCTTCTATGTAGTCGTACTGGCCGCTGGCGTTTCGAAAGATGTTCTATGCCGCGACTCCTCTGCAACCGGTATCTGGTAGTATCCAGAGGCCAAGTCAAGTGACGTAAATACCTTATTTCCTGCCAGTTGGTCTAGCTCAGCGTTTTTCAACCTGTGGGTCGCGACCCCCTGGGGGGTCGCGAAGCTTCTGTAGGGGGGTCGCCAGAGGTCGGGTACTTTAGAAAAAAAAAGCAATAAAGACAATTAATATTTATTTATTAAGTAAGACTCTAACTTTAAAATTACTCTTACTGTAAGATATATTTTAACAAAAGGACTATAACAAACAACATAACATAACAAACTCGTAACATTTTAATATGTTAAACAAAAATACGATGACGCGCGTTAATGCGAAGGTTGACTTGTTTTTTATTGATTAATTTATCCCACCGTGGATCTGTTTTTGCGACACATAGAATAAATCGTTTTCCAAATTTAAGCGATTTCTTGCTTACTTTTTATCTGGCCATCGATGAAAATGTCAACTCGCATAAGTACGAGGTGGCAAATGGTAATCAAACACTTCAAAGCCTCAGTTTTGTTAATATCCGGATATTCTGTTTTTCTCATTAGCCAAAAGGTATCCAAATTAGAAGACTTGAATTCCAGGTGTAACATCCCATCGGCAGATATTTCTAACAGATTCTCTTTGAGCTTATTTGGTAAACTAGCCTCATTTATAGCTGCATTTAAAAATGGATTTATGATCCACCTCTGCCCAGTGTTCTCCGATATCTCTTGCTCTGAGAAGTAATGACACAATTCTTCTTTCAAATTATCTAACACCATTTTCATACCAGGTATATATGTCTTGATGTTCACCTCACAACCGACTTCTTCAGTAAAAGATTGTGTCGACGAAAAAGCATCAAAGTTATTTTGGTTCAATGACGACGACCACAAGTCAATTTTTTTTGTAAAGCCACGTATTTTGTCTTTTGCAGTGATGACATTTTCATTTCGCCCTTGAAGACTTTTATTCAAGATATTTAAATTCAAATTCAAAATTCTTTATTCAAATTAGGCTTACAAAAAGCACTTATGAACGTCAAAAAATATACAAAAATATAATAAAAAACAATTAAAAATACTAAACTAAAAATATGAATTTTGATGCTTTGAAAAAAAAGCGCTTCAGTGGATTGGCCTGTTGAGAAAGAAGCACCCAAGAAAACTCAACAGTGTAGCCTTTTTTAAAAACAATTACTTAATGTAACAATATATCATAAACACTGAAATAGCTGAGCAATTTAAGACCAAGGATTTTTATCACATAAATATTCGTCAATAGTGTAGTACCCTTTTTTAGAAAGGTGGTTTTTTATTCTAGCTTTAAACATGTGTAAAGGTAACTCGACAATATTCTGCGGTACCTTATTGAAAAACTTATTAGGGAATTGGAACACAATCCAAATCATCGATAAATTCTGTATCGTCACTCGATTCGTCCTGTAGGTTAATTAGCATTTCCTGGTCGCATATCAAATCCAATTGAAGTTCTCGTTTCCAATCTTCTTCCATTAGATTTTTTGTTTTTTCGATAACGTTTTTCCAATTATCTGCCGTAACGCTTTCGCAAGCATCATTCAATAACATCAACATTTTGTTTGTTGTGAAAGGCGGTGTGGTGTTGTTTCTAGCTGCATGACCTGAAACAATTATAATGAGTTATGTTTTATTGATGGCCTGGTTAAAATAACACAGAATAGTTTTTTAAAACCAATTTTAGCAGTGTTCCTCAAATTCGATATTTGAAAGAATTTATAGTAGTTATCTACTTCTTGAATGAGAATATATAGATTTTTTTACCTTTTACTTGCGCCCATATCAGCTCAATGGCGTTGTATTGACAGTGGTAAGGCGGTAAACGAACCACTGTATGGCCCATTTCTTTAGCTATTTCATCTAATATATATGTTGGAGTTCGGGGCTTATGAATGCTGACTAATTTTAATAACTCTTTTTTTAATAAACTGTCATCAATTGGGACACCTTTCTTTTTCAACCATTCAATTATTTCCGCCTTCCTGTTTGTGTTCGTTGGGGCTTTTTGAACGGAGTGGTATGAAGCATTATCCATAATTATTGTATGAGGACTGTTTAAGTTATTTAATAATTTTAAAAACCAGGCTTTAAATTTTTCGAAATTCATTTCTTCGTGATAGTCTGTGGATTTTTGCGATTTGAAAGCCAGCAAACAATTAGGCACAAAACCTTACGACGTTCCGGCGTGTGCAATAATGAGTCGTTGCCCTTTACCTTCTGGTACTTTAGTCGTAGATTCGACTTTGTCATCTGTCCACGATTTAGCTACGGTATGATTAGCGTTAAGCCAAGTTTCATCTAAGAACACCACGTTGTCCCAAGAAGATATTTTTTTTTACTTTACACAAAAAATCTATTCGGGCCAGTGCAATGTCAGTGCGTTCCATTATGATTCTTCTTTTGTCACTTTTTTTATATGTGAATCCAATATTTTTCAATATTTTGATTAGTGAAGTAGGACCTCCATTAAATATCTCTGCATCTTTCAGCGATATTAATAGTTTTGTGACCGTGGATACTCACCCGAGAATAAAATCCATAAACTTGGTTTCGTATGGCAGCCGCCGTAAAATCATCAATACCGGTTACAGGTGATGTCTTTTTCCTTTTTTTGTTAGGCGTGGTTAGAATCTTTTCTTCCATGGGTTCCACCGAACACTCGCCGCCACATTTTTCAGTGGAGATACGAGAACAGTAGCCCGTCCAATACCAAGAGCATCAGCAACTCTTTCACACACATTACTCAGTGGTAGTAGCGGTCCACCATTTTGGTTTTCCTGCTCGAAGTAATTACGCAAGCGAACAACAAATTCACGGCACTCGCTATTTAAAACCGTTTTCTTGGTTCTTTTCGGCATGTTTAACAACAAAACTTAATAACAGGAACAAAAAACTTAATAACAGTAACAACAAAACTAAATAACAGGGATAACAAATGAACAGCGCGAGAAAACAAAGATGGATGGTGCGTAGCGTAGCGCGTACAACATACAACTGAAGATGTTTTGAAAATGCGTCAGGCCAGATATAAAAAAGTTGCCAGAATAACAGAATAAAATTAAGTATCAAAAATCAAAATAATTTGGCCTAAAAATTTGTACTTTGTTGCGTAATAAAATTAAATATAATTATAAATTAAATATATAACTTCTTAAAAATAACTAAAAGAAAATAAAAAAATATAAATGCATAGTCAAGTCTTTAATTTTTGTAACGTGATGATTTTTACACGAATAAACAAATAAAATAAATTGATTATTGTATAACCAATTGAATTTAAATTATTATTATTAAATTACCCCAACACTAGTTTTTTTTCATGTGACGTAACCTTGTCTGTGGGTAATTTTATTTCGTTTTTTTTTTCTTAACAAATGAATTAACTGTGTAAGTTGGTTTTTTGGTCGTTTTCTTTATAGTTTATTTTTTTATCGGTATTCAAATGTATTTTTTATCACAATTCAATTAGCAATCTTAATTTTCTTCGTGTTTATAAATTTATGTATTGTTAAGACGCACGTTCAAAGTTATACCGTAGATTTAGTGACAGCTGTCAGCGGTATCAAGCTAAGTTGAGGCAACTATAGTCTCTTAAACAAAGAGATACTTGCACTATTGCGAACTGTAGAAGGCAGGTAATTCCACAGTCTGACTGCATGAGCATAGAAGGAATACGAAAAGAAATCTTATGTGCTGGAAATTTAACAAGAGACCTTAAGTGGGACCTACAAGGAACATCAGATTGGTGTCCAAAATAAAAACGATAACTTTGATAGGAGGGATAAGTAGGGTTATACAGAACATTATATAGAAGGCAAAGAATCCTTGCTATCGCCGCTGCTGCTTAAAATTCACTTGACAGATTTTAATTTAAGTTGTTTTTTCTCTTTAAATTTCTCATCTTCTACAGTCTTCATTTGCTTCATTTTTCGCCTTTGTTCCTTTTCTTCTAGATGCTGCTCAATGGTGTTGATGTTAGATGATGATGTAGATAATAGAGTGCTGTTTTATAAATCGTCTCTGTTATTTTATATTTTTTTGTGGAATATGTGCTTGGTAGAAAATCATCGTTTCTTATGTGTTCAACTTTGTCTACAGACTCCTTGTTTGACGGTGGTTTCTCAGCAATTAATTCAACATTCTGGTTTTCGTTGCTTTTTTGTTTGGGAGCGTAAGGTGTGAAATCTTTGGGCTGGCCTAAAATTTACGGTGAGGGTGTTAAGTTACGAGTAGATTCATCATGTTCAGCAATTGGATCTATACGTAGATTTTCAATAGCTTCAGATTGATCAACTTTGCTAAAGAAGTTACTTCTCTCTACTATAGGATCAGAAGTTAGAATGTCATCGTCATCGAAAATATGTATGTGGATTTATTGGTCTATTCCAGTCACCTCAAATCCTTCGACAGCCTTTTCTATTGTAGCCATTCGAGTGTGGGATTTTTCATAATAATGCAATTCATAAATAAGTCACACTCACGAGAATATACTGTTTTAGGGCGCATAAAATGTTACATCGAGATGCATTTTGTGGATGTATGAGGAGGCAGAGAAAGATGTGAATACCATTCTCGCGACAAAATTCAAAGGCGCTGAGCAACTGGTGGCTGCTATGATTATCTAGAATGAGTAGCGTTGGGTTTTGAGCATGAGCACCAATATTTGTAGCAAAATGCTGCAACCATTTTACGAACACCGCGTGCGCCTACCACCAATAATCAAGGCTTGAGACTATTTTGGATTGATAAACGACCCATACGAACGTGTACTAACTCTGTTCAAATCCTTGTTAATAGGTGATGGCCAACTCAGCATCAGCGACAGAAAATGGAGGGTAAACAACTAAAAAAAGTGTTAATTTTTTTCTTAAGTACTTAAAAATTGTTTTTTTTTAGTTACTGTCTACAGTCAATACAGTTTTAAAGTTGTGAGAAAAAGTGGTGTTATTTGCCTTGGGTGCCTATACAAAATAAAAGATATCAAGTAATTATACTTTTATACAAACACAAAAAAAAGTGAATTCAATTGGTTTTATATATAATTGAAATTGATCGTAAATTGTAATTAAAAAAGCAAAGTAAAATAAACGACATCGATTACTAATTTCTTTATTTTATTTTATAATTTGACAACTTACAAAGTTTTCATATATTTTCTTCTTCTTCTTCAAGAACACCTGAAAAAAAAATAAGCAAATGTTTGCAATGTCCTCAAGGACTCCTAATATAACTAAATAAAAATCATCCTTTTTTATTTATTAGATGATTCATATCATCGTGAGTTCATATTTCACCGGTAACTAAATGTAATTTTAATCACACTAGTAAGAATATTGGCGATCATGGATAATTCTCCGTGACATGAAGAATTGTGCCCATACTCGTATTTAACGTGGCATGTTTAGTAACACTGGACATGAATAATGTGGGGCCATGCAAAATACCTATAAAAAACATTTAATAATCATAAAAAATCTGTATTCGCTGTATATGTGATATTTAAAGCCATAAAATAATTACAATGATTAAATAGAATTTTGATATCATTGTTATCGAAAGATACCTATAGTGGTTTCCTCGACGCACTCTTCGTCGCATTCCTCAATGTCAGAAGTGTTTTGTGTCCAGCAATGCGGTGGTACCTCTTTGGTCATGTCTCCTGTGTTCTGAAATTATCGATAAAAATAAACAAAGTATACGTTACAACGACATCACTTAAATATAGGGCTCCTGCAAAAAACCAGCAGGCTGAATACTTCGCTCCATGCTTGATCTCTTTAGGTACATTGTTTACAAGTGATGATTATGATGTTTAATTAAATAACTTCATTATTGATGTGTTTTATTTTACCATATCATTTACAAAAGAGGTTCAGTTACAAAAAGAGTTACTAAAATATCAATTTTTCTTTATTTATTTATTTAGGACAGTTTACAAGACGTTTATTACATTGACAATATACATACGTAAGCGATACAAACAAGTAGTGATGCCTTAATTACAAACTGCCACGACAAGCACAGCTGACATGGAAGCAGTTTAGCAAATTAAAGTAAAACAGAATTTAATGTAAAAATACTAACCTAGAGTAAAGGTTACAAGTGAGTACAACAATTACAAAATTATAAGTATTGACCAGACTCTCGAAGTCATTTTAAAATTCAAATTAATGGAAACTGCTACCAATTTCTTTTGCAATGACACGGAGACAATCCATTGGCTTCTTCTGTCTGGGTACTTGCATCTTTTTGTCTGCTGTCAATCTTCTTCATCTTTGCTCTTATAATTTGTTTAATTTCATCCATATTGTCATTAAATTTAGTTTTACTGAAAAAAGTAAGAAATCTTTCATTTTTACCTAACATTAAGACGATTTTTAAAATACTAATATATTTTTTTTAAGACAATTGGATTTCTAAAGATATAAGTAACCTAAATTACACAGGTTTACATGATTTAGTTTTATCTTAAACATTTCACTGAAAGCTATCACTTACCTTTAGGCTCCATTACTATTTCTGCTAACAATACTGTTACACCTTAGCTTAGGGCTACATATTTCAGTATTGCGGCATCTGGGTACGGACGGGGTAAAATTTAGGGAAACATAAAATTTAAAAATCGGCTTATTTTATAATTTATGAAAACGCTCAAAAAGTAAAATAAGATAAGGTTCTTAAAAATATACAAAACAAATTCAAATACAAAATATTAATCAATACAAAATAATACATAGGTATATACTAATAACAATATTTAAATTTTTATTTTATTTTTCAATAAAAATACTGCGAGAGTTATATAAATAGAATGATTATTACCAAATAAAATACTTTTTATACAGATAGGAACAGGGATAAAGATAAAAACAAGTTTGCGCCGCTACTTTCGCATACGAATAAAACTCAAGGTGACAGCTTAATCCAGCGTCAGTCCAAAAACGAGGATTTAATGAGGATATTGGGTTGAATGTTCTTGTAAGGTTTTCCTTTGGACTGATTACTCATTCACCCAAGTTCGGTAAAGATAAGACTTGGGAAAATCTGCAAGATTGTGGCAGAAATTCAAGTATGGAAAAATATCACCACAAACTACTGCGTCTTTAGTATTTCTGTCTGCCTTTTTATTGCCAGGAATATTACAATGAGAAGGAATCTGATTACCTTGCAGTTTACATTCAGGAAGAATTCTCATTAAAGTTCTCTACATTTAATGAGAATTGGGGAGATACTTTTGGATTTAAACGGATATTTAGCCAACGCTTGCAAAGCACTTTTTGAGTTTTAAAATATTACCGCCTTCTTAAGCTTCATAATCAACACATATTGTAATGATTTAAACAAACCATAACATTCCCCTGTTAATAATAATGTTTCTAGAGGAAATTTATTTTTTTCAAGAATTTGATACTGATGATGATATATTCTAATACGAACATTACCAAAACGATGATGTTATAATTTATGATGCATCACAAAACTCAAAACAGAACCTTGGGGTAACAATTTTTATGTTGTTCATAGCTAAAATAAATCTATTTTATCATATGGTCAATAATATTTCTTATACCCGTAACATACAAAATTACTTTTTAAAATGGATTCATGACTATCGATAGATTGTGTAATTCTTTAAAGCTGGTAGTATCGATCGTTATATCTATAAAAGATACTATTGCTTTTGGCCACCTATCGATAGTCGACTATCGAGCGGTAACACTGGCAAGAGGACTTTTTGTTCTGATAGATTATCTTTACAATTATTGTTCATTTTGTATTGATGACCAATGTTGTAATGGTGCTTCTTAAACAAAACCATCTCGTCACGTCGAAAATTAAATTCTCAGTAAGGTTTCTAGTGACTGTGTTACTCTCTCTTTCACTGTTCTTTTTGTTATTTTCTTATCACATTAATGTTTCCTGGTAACCCATTTTTTGGTAACCATCAACATGTCTCTGTGCCCATTATATTTTGCCGCGGCAAATCACAACTGACGCTTTTGTTACAGCATTTAAGACACTCATGATATATACAAAGAAAAAGATTTATTTTTGGAATAATTTCACAATAAATATTAAGAACTGCTCCCATAAAAGATTTCCCTCATACACTTGGGATCATCGACATTGCATGCAATAATGAAAACTGAGTGGGTCAAAATATCACATTTAATAACATTTAGCATTTTCAATTTTGTTGCCATGAAACTCAAATTGGCGAGCTTAACACATGCACAGGTATTTCTATCACTTATTTCTGGGCTTACAATATAAAATGGTTTGTATCGAGTAAACATGGCGTAAGATAGTTTCCCACCATCATTTTTGTATTCGGCATGTGCATTTTTCATGGTATCTAGTAAATATCGTACCTGTTCTTTTTTTTGTGCAAGGTCTTGCCATCTTTTTACCGGCCGAAGCACGAGTAGTGTCGTCTCTGTTTAAGAAATCACTCTGATCTTTTAAGCGCCCTATTTTTGTCTTTCAATAATCTTCGGTACCTTATTCGTCCTTTTAACCCTATAATAGTACTTCTGTTCCGTTATAGGGTCAAAAGGACGAATGGAATATGTCATTAGAAAGGTGCTAGCACAGGATTCTGGACTGTGCCTAAATGGAAAGCATAAGGTGATAGGGTATGCGGACGATCTTGCCCTTCTAAGCGCTAGTTAAGAAGTTATGCAATCTGCTATTATCCTCTGCAACATCCAAACGTCAAATTACGCAAATTCGTTCAACGCCCGTTCCGATTTTTTTGTGTGAATTTTAATCACCTTGCTGCGTTTAAACGTAATTTATAAATTATTTTGTACGAATACCACGACATATGGCTATATTTTTGATATGTAGGTAGGCATGATGACTGGGTCCTGAAATCGTAAGAACTGTTTCATATTATTACAAATCTGGGTTAAATATAACGATGTGCTTACTCTCAGCTCGAAAACTCATGTTTTATGAATTTTATTAGTCTTCAAAGTTAGATGGGCATGTCCATTTTTAAAATACATTAATTGTCAAAAATTTGTTAGCAAAAGGATAACACATACAATTTAAAGCAACTTTTGCTATGAAACCGTTTTAGTAAACGCAACATTTAATATAGTTGTATTACAAAATTCACAAACTATGCGTACTAATTACTAATGCGTGACGTCATAACTAGGTAGCCATTTATATGAAGCGTTTTTGGGAAAGTCCATTAATGTGTTTTTAGAATTGGAAAATCTCTGTGAGTTTTAATGTTAACGGAGTAATTTTTTTACCAACGTTTCTATTATTATGCGGTCCATCGATATAATAACAGAAAAAAAAAGAATTATTTTCGATCCGGTCTTAATCTTAGATATTTGTAAAAGTTGGTAAGTTTTGCAGAAATAAGGTTATTAAAAGTTATGGCAGCCTTTAAAAACATAAAAAAGGGCTTATAATTTAACCAATTAGTTGTTTTACTGGTTTCCTTATAATACACAGTATATTTATGCATACAATTCGTCTTAAAAAAAGTCTAAAGAAGCGCTCCTAAAAGCAAATATAATTATCGTTGGAATATATCAGAATTTAAAGCTCTTTTTGGGTTTAAGTACCTATCGATCTAAGATATGTGTTTAGGAATGGGTTATTATCTTCGAATTGTAAAACAATATTATTCATTGTCAATTAGCCGTAAAATGCTTAGATTTCTTAAAAACGAATAAATACATAAACAAATACTACTGCTAAATTTAAGGGCGTAAGGATGAGACTTTTTAAGATTTAAGAGAGAAGTTTTTAAGATTTTTTTGATTAAATGGTAAACATTGATGAAAATTCGAACCGAACTGATAATTAAGCACAAAAAAGACATGGAGTCGACTTTAGTAGAACATTTTGTATTTATTATAAAACGTATTTTGTAAAGTTTTTGGTACATCTACTTTTAGAAAATAAAACAAGGGCAATGTTTATTAAAATGTATATGATTAAAAAATAAAATTAAAAATTAGAGACCGCATTTAGCAATCGTAGCGTAGGAGCCCTATGATGGACCGACGACTTGCGAAGTCACTGGTGGGGGATGGATTCTGCATTGCTAAAATGAGGATTTGGAAAACTAAAATTTATTAACTTTTAAATAGAAACTTAGTTACATGTTACTTGTTGTAATATCAAACGAGTGAAAAATTTACGACATATTCATAGACAGGTACGAAATTTCTTATCTGAAAAGAAATAAAATTTTTAATATAAATTCATAAAAAATAGCGTAACTACTCGTATATCGTCGTTGATAGTACAATAACGCGTAACTAACATAGTATAATACTGCGTATGTGCTGTTGACCAAATTTTACAGGAGAGCGACTGATTTCCTACGAAACTAATCAGCCAACTTTTGACTGAACTTTAATATAGAATAATAGTATCCTATTGCAATTGTATACAGTGTCTGAAGTTTTTATCTTCAGTGGTTTTGCCAAAAAAACACTTACGCTGTATTGGTTCTATCAGTTGTGGTTCTTATATTGTACATACGCGAAATTAAAGATAAAGATAAGATAAAAATTCTTTATTGCACATAAGAAAAAAAAATACAATACAAAGAGGGCAGTGAAAAGACCACGTCGAAATTCCACTTATGATTAAAATCTGTATAATTTCTGTAATTTTTTTCAAAAATCGTCTTATTTTTTTTTCTAAATAAGGGAAACTAATTTTAATGTTTATTAATATTTTTGGGTTTAGTACGTGGAAATCAATAAAAAAATCTACTTTCCATGAACAATACTTTTTTAAAGTCAAAATTTGTAGACCAGTGTAAGCTACCACAAAATGTAATTGATTTGCCCCTGCATAAGTTTAAGTCTCATATAAAGTCTATTTTAATAAAAAAAGCTTACTATAGTGTTGAAGATTATATAAACGATAAAAACTCATGGACATATTGATTTCCACGCCTGCACTACTTTTGTTTTTTTTTTGTTGTCATCTATTGAAATTTATATAATACTTAACTGCTTAATAGTACTTTTGTAGATTATTATATTTTTACCAATACATAATACGATAAAAATTGAAAATATAATTTGCTTTATATAATTATTTTGATTACAAATGAATCTGTATTCAACACAATTTTTTTGAAAAGAGTAACTACTGAGTTTCTTGCTGGTTTCTTCTCAGTGGAAAACTACCTCCCGAACCAGTGGTAGCTTCATTTGACATTCATAAGTGTTCTTTAAGGACCTAAACTGAATAAACACTTTTCATTTTCATTTTTCATTTTTACAGAGATTCTGCAGACGTTCGAGTTTAATAATAGTTGAACAGATAAATCAGGATAACAAACGTCTGCATAATCCAGTACAGGAAGGAAAAGCGAATGTGCCAAGTTTATTTTGGTTTTGGTCGGCAAAAGATTCCTAAGACGCTTAAGAGACACGTAAGCGGCAAACACCTTCCTACTTACCTCGGATACCTGGTGATTCCACAAAAAAGAGTCATCAAACGTAATGCCTAGGTTTTTGACTTTACGGCTGTAGGGAATAGGAATTCCATCAAAGATGATGCTTAATCCGTGCAATATACCAGTGGCTACCTATTATGATGGTCTGAGTTTTAGCTGGATTAACTTTCAAGCCAAAG
Source organism: Leucinodes orbonalis (assembly GCA_019425675.1). Classification (NCBI taxonomy): domain Eukaryota; kingdom Metazoa; phylum Arthropoda; class Insecta; order Lepidoptera; family Crambidae; genus Leucinodes; species Leucinodes orbonalis. The sequence goes on from PQWD01001137.1 coordinate 28,650, forward strand.
GAACGACTCCACTCAGTAATATTGGTGAGGTCTCTGTTGGTAGCCTCGATAGCGACTGAGAGATCAGAAAGCGGAGCTTGTGAATAAATTTGGAGATCGTCTGCATATAAATGATAGGAAGAAGTAAGCGGAAGAGAGATAGAATTAATGAAAATAGAAAACAAAAGAGGTGACAGGACGCCACCCTGCGGAACGCCGGCAGAAATGTTACACCACGCAGAGAAAGTATCTTCAACGCGAATGCGCTGTCGGCGCCCATACAGGTAACTATGAAACCATTCAATCACCGTTGGAGATATGTTTTGAGAGCGCAAGATAGAGAGCAGAATATCATAATCTACTGTGTTGAAGGCATTACTAAAATCAAGCAACGTTAAGACAGTTAATTTCTGATGTTCCATTCCCAGTCGAATGTCATCGGAAACATGTACCAACGCGGTAGTCGTGCTATGACCGGGACGGAAGCCAGATTGAAAGGAGTTCAAAAGGTTGTTAGGTAAAACTAAAAATTAAAACAAATATTCATCTAAATCCATATATATTAATTTAACATATTATAACACAAGTCAATTCAATTCAACAACGCGCGGTATTGTACAATGTTAGTTCCGCGGTATTGAACTATCAACGACGATATGCCCAAACTTCCCATAGCTATGGCGTTTAGAAATTCTTGTCCGTTCAGTGGTTAATTACAGTATAATGATATACCAAATTTATCTAAGCAGGTACTAAAAATATTAATATTTAGCCGCCATCTTGCAGCCAAAGGTCGGGGCGTCCCGCCACCGTATGACGGTTGAACAAAACATCGTCATACTATTTGATGCTACATATTTATTTACAGTACGAAATATTACTTCTTTTATCATAGAAAACTAGTTTAAGATATTTTCTATAGGAAAAATCAAAGCTAAATACAAATATTGTTCGTTATTTCCAATGGCTTTACAACAAGTTTGTTGGTGTAGGTTCATGGAGTTATCTAAACATTTAAAAATAAGATTGTATGTAGAACAAATATAAAGAAAACATGATTACTTTGTTATTAAAACAACATAAGGTACTCACCTAAAGCTTCTATTTTGCAGAAATCACACTCAAACACACTAAATTTACACCACGAAGTATCCTAACGACAGAAGAGTTCGCTTTGTACTACAGTGAACTTTGAACTGAATTTTTGTTTCGACAATCTTCGAACATAAACATGTGTTTGTGTTAGACTAGTGGGTCGTTTCGTTCACTTCAATACGGTATGTGTAAGACAAAGATAAACATCTTTTTCGCTTTCGTTTTAAATATTATTTGCAACAATATCGCCGCCGCCGTGTGACGGTGGCGGGGCGGGGCGCTTAAGCGGCGTGTAACGTCGGCCGTGGCACGGTCGCCGGACGTTGAGGAGGTTATAAGTACTAGAAGAAGAGGCACATACCTAAGGTTGGGCTCAGAATAAACCACAATAAGACAGAGTATCTCCACATGAGACGATATAAAACACACGAGCAAAACGTGAAGACATGCATGTTGGGGATACAGTTTATAAAGGAGTAATTAGGTTAAAATATTTAAGCTGCACAATAACGGATACAACCAGGGACGAAGAAATAGAAATCGTATTTATTACACCTTACGAAGCAGTGCAACCTTACACAAGGTGTTATCGTCCAAGTTTCTCAGTAGAAGTACGGAACTGCGTATCTACAAAACAGTTTTCAGACCGATATTTATGAATGGCTGTGAGGCTCGGACGCTAACGCTGAAAAAAGAGCGGTAACTCCTTGTGGCAGAGAGAAAAGTGTTCCGTAAGATTCTGGGCCCAGTCAAAAGGCCGGACGGTAGTTGTAGGATTCGCACTAATGCTCTCGGAGTTAATGTCCACACCCAACATCCTCGGCGAGACGAAGGCGCAGCGTCTTCGCTGGCTTGGCCACCTCGAGAGAATGGAGGGGCATCGCCATATGAAGAGAGCATACCTGAGCCAACCGGTTGGGCGGTGCCCAATAGGCCGCTCCAGGTACCGCTGGAAGGTCGTCGTCTAGTATGATCTGCGTGAACTCCAGGTAATGATTGGCGAGAAGTGGCACAAGATCGACAAAGATGGCGATCTTTTGTTTCGGAGCCCAAGACTCACAGCGGAGTAAGTGTCATGGCACTGCTTACTATCACCAGGACGCAGAAAATACTATTTATGGCTCTGGTTAAGAGTTAAAAGGTGCAAGTACTCACGGCTCCTGCATATTTCCCCACGACGACCCCATCGACGACGTGATACCGGTACAGCATGCGGAAACCGACGCGCCGGCCTTCCTCGCAAGGACCGTCGCAAGGCCAAGCCTCCCATGACGTCATGGGGCAGCTGCCCGCTTCCGTCTCCACCATCACCGGCTCTTCGCTGTACAAACATTATGCCATGATGTGAACGGGTCGGTAAGTTTGCTCACTTGATGGTAAGTGATACGCCTAACTATTGAAGATACAGTGTTAAGGGAAATTAATGTATTCATGACTAAGCGCCCGTTACCCGAGACGACATATAGGTCTCTTACCAACTACAGTGCGCTCATCCCGAATCACAGAAGTGCAAAACACTCCTGTTTCACGGGACGATATCTGGTACTGCGGTGTACTTAGACGATTCAGTTCCAAATTTACTACCAAGTGACTTGCACGATGAGATTTGGATTAACCCTTAGGGAGACTGGTCTTTTTCAACCTTTGGCAGTCGACTGCCATATGTCTAGCACACCAATGTAAGGGTTCAATAATTACGGATAATGTTAGTAGTTTCTTATCCCCCCTGGCCCCATGTAAGCACGTAAGTATACACAACTTTCTCGAACACTCTTCACCTTACCTCTTCGGAGTTGTTTCTTCCTGTGGAATATTTCTGTCGGGGGGCTGATATGGCGGCTGCTCTTCACTGTCTGGTTCTGGTGAATGATAAAATATAAACTACATAGTTAAAGTTAATTATAGGTTGAGTATTCTTAAACATACGATAAAATATAAAACGCATAAAGTAATTCGAAATTTGGTATACATAAATATCCACTGACATTCACACAGCGCCATCTAGCCTCAAGTTAAGCGTGAAGCTTGAAAGGTATACGAGGGGCTAAAATCATAAGTTTATGCTTTTTTTGTTGGTTCACAGTTACTAAACTTAGATCATAAGCTCATTAAACGTTTCCACCGAGGGGCTCGAGCCTACCCATATAGGGTGATTGGGCCATAGTCGTCCACGCGGGCCCAGTGCAGGTTGGCCGACTTCACCCACAACCTTTGAATTTCTTCGCAGGCGTGCGCAGGTTTCCTTACGATGTTTTTCTTTAGCGTAAGAGCGTCGGATTAACGTACATATAATTTCGAAAACACATTGGTACGTGGCGGGATTTGAACCTCTGCCCTCCCGGTAGGAGGGCGACAGTCCACACCATTTAGACACCGACGCTCAGATACCATACCAAATTTCAGATTTCTAACGCTGCAGGAAGTAGCCAAACCACAGACATCAGAATACATTAGACTGGACAAGCCGCCAAGTTTATAGGCAATCCCAGTGTCGCAATTTCTTTTCGGTTCTTACGTGTGAAAAGTTATTATATTTCTTGGTAAATTTACTGATTAATTGCGATGATGGTATGTTACAATTGCACAGGATGACATTTTGGAAAAAAACGGTATTTTTTTTAATATTCGTGCGTCTTGACTCGTCTCACAGAGCGTAAACTGGTAGCCAGTGTATGCTCGTTGAGCTTACAGTTGTCGCACTTTAAACGCGGCTTGCCCCATCTCCTGTATTGGGAAATCTGTGAGCCAAACATATTTATGATCATCAGTGACGAAAGTGGCGTATTTTAATTATTAATAAAATCTAAAGTAGGTATTAGAGCTAGTCCATTGAGACTTTGTATGTTTAATTATTGGAGCGTCGGTGGCTCAGTGGTGCAGACTGTCGCCTTCCTACCGGGAGGGCTGAGGTTCAAATCCCGACACGTACCAATGTGTTTTCGAATTTTCGAAAATATATGTACGTTATCCGACGCTCTTACGGGGAAGGAAAACATCGTGAGGAAACCTTCATGTACGCCTGCGAAGAGATTCGAAGGTTGTGTGTGAAGTCGTCCAATCCGCACTGGGCCGGCGTGGACGACTAAGGCCTAATCACCCTATACGGGTAGGCTCGTGCCCCTCGGTGGGGACGCTTAATGAGCTGATGATGATGATGTTTAATTAGCTTATTAGACATCATATCCTGAGAATATGAACTATCTGGTACATCAGAAACCAACTGTATGCGAGTTCAAAGAAACGACGAAACACTTCGAGAAAAGGTAGGTATTTTGCCCCCAGATATTTTACTATTTTGAAGTCGTTACTAAGTAAAATTTTGGATCACAATGTCGCAACATGGGCTTAGTTTTTAAATTTTAAAAGGCAGCAAGTAAATATGAGTCCTTAAATCTCGCGACATGCTTTTATAACATATATATTGTGTGTTTAATTTGAAATGACGTTATATATTTTTTTCGATTTGAGCATTTATTTAAAAGCTTGTTTTTAAAAAGGTATTTATTTTTATTATTCTTTATTATTGTTTCCTGCAGGAGGCAATTGTTTCTAATCTGCAATCTCCACACGACCTATTCCCTTGAGTCCTTCATTACCTGTCTGAGGTAACAATTACCTTATCATCATCATCATAAGCCTATGACGGTACACTACAGGGCACAGGCCTTTCCGCAAAGCAAAGCTATAGGGTGATTGGGTCGTAACCCACTACGGGGCCCAATGCGGATTGGAGGGTTGTTATCACTACGATCATCAGAAAGACGCAGGGACTGAAAGATTATACGTGCTGGCCGAAGCACGGAAGCATCTTTATTTTTCAGTCAGAGGATTCAACCTGCAATGTTGACGACTAATGCGGTGTAATGGTTGAGACGTCGGTTCCTACACCAAGGGTTCCGGGTTCGAGCCCTGGGCGTTACAAACATTTGTGTGCATTAACATGTCTGTTTGTGATGGTATCTATGGTATCAGTTATTTCGTACCCGAACTACAAGCTCCTCGCTTAATATGCGGCTAGATGGCGCTGTGTGAATGTCAGTGGAAAAAAATATCCTGCTCTAACTAGGAAAACTCGAATCGAATCGGATTCGAACCGACGACCCCCGAGACACGAAGCCGAATGCTGTGCCCACTAGACCACGGAGGCAGCTCAACAATTACCTTCAGCCTCAGTAAATGTGAGAACGCTTTCCGTGACGCAGCTCGGATTCGGATAGGTCCTGACGAGGTCGAAGCGGACCCTTGCGAACGGTTTCTTCTTCCTCTCCGGGGAGTCCTGGATGGCTGCCACCGAAGATATCGGCTGAGGGGGTGACGTTTCGTCGTTGGAGGACTGCAAAACACATTTGTAACATCAAGTAAACATGGATCAAACCAAAATTTACTGTGGAACCATGGATAAACAGTAAACTAACTAGATGCTGAAACTAATCATGAAGAAACTTCAACCAAAAAATGTACGAGCCCCATGCAATGATATTCTGTATATATCTTTGACGACCCATTTGGTGTCGCGGTTGAGAGGTCGACTGCAACACAAAGGGTTCCGGGTTCGATCCCCGGGCAGTACAAACATTTGTGTGCATGAACATATCTGTTTGTAATGGTCTGGGTGTTTTCTATGTATAATATGTATGTATTTACAAAAAAAATGGATATAAGTATATTTATCCGTTGTTTAGTCCCCATAATACAGGCTTCACGCTTAACTTGGGGCTAGATGGCGCTGTGTGAATGTCAGTGGATATTTATTTATTTATTTATATATATAATGGTAGATACGCCATCCGTGCCTCAAAAACGAACCGCCGAAGAGAGTACACTTTGTACTCTTTTGTTTAGGTAAATGTGTTCGAAATTCGAAATTTGAGTATGTGTGCTGTCACTGCATTCGGAACACTTCTTTCGATTGTTTTGTGAGCTTATGCTATGAATCCATACTTTTTTACATCATTGGCCCCATGACACAGTATAGTTATTGTTTGTATATTTAGAACGTATTTTTTTTAAATTTAAATTTTGACCTTAACGCGTTACAGAAAGAGTACAAAATCAAAAGCACGAGAACACTACTAACATAACATGAATCGAGCGACGTGATTATGAAAGAAAATTCTGCCCAACTAACGCGCTGGGCAGAATTTTGCCGTGGACACTGAGTGAGTTTGTGTATCTAATTAGATTATCGTTTTTCTAAGTTTGGAACCAAATTTGGAGCAATCTTCCGCCTAGTGTTGACAATTTCTTATATTACGAAAAAGTGTAGTTATTGTGGTCATGAACACGCCACTGATGATTTAAGTCATTAGAATTTAGAAGAGCTCAATCCAATTATCGATTTGTTCAGAAGATACATAATAGGTTTATGTGACCGTTTAATCGGAAGTCGACATTATACTCAACAAAAGTATTCGTAAAGGTGACGCCACGCGCTACTTCCGGTTGAATAAATGTAATATTGACTTAATAATTAATGTGACATTTTAATACAATTTGACAACTTTCATAAACATATACGGGAAGTTGATACTATTCGGAAGCTTAAGACAATCAGAGATAGCGATAGACACTGTTCAATGTTAGTATTAGAACATATTTACTTAAATAAATATTTATAGAATAAAACAAATATTTATAACTAACAGGTTTTATCAAAAAAACATAAGTATATTTAACCGTTGTTTAGTACCCGTACTCACTTCAACCCTTTGACCAGTAGCGGATTTACAAATTTGCCGCTAGTACGCCACTCAATTTTTGCTGTCCCTATTGACTTTGAAATCCTTAAATTCGATCGTAGACAGTTTTTTACCCGTGTCAAGCAAGATGCTTCTCTAACCTGAACAATTAGTCACTGGTGTACATTGAACCATGCGGATATCCAAGTTTAGATAAATGTGCTCTAGAAGGAAAGAAAGAAAGAAAAAAATTCTTTATTCAAATAAATCTGTTACAGATACTTTTGAATCGTCAAGTGTTATTATTATCATATTTTTTGTGACTCTACCACCGGTTCGGAATAAGTAGGATCTTCGAGATTCTAAATTTTTGTTTTCGCAGGAACAAAGATAGACTTCTTATTGATGCAGAACCTGGTTTTATCAAAGTTCTTTAAAAAGAAAGGTGTCATTTGAAAGTGTACGCGTTCTTGAACTAATTCGGTTTCTAAATCATTGGGATACAATTTTTTCCAATGAAATGGCTTGTTTCGTCAGGGTCAATGGTATACAACTCACTTATTTTTTGTTAGGAATGAAAACTTTTCGTTAAATTCGTTGCAGGTATTTTGCAGTTTCTCTACATAACTCAGATACGAGTCTATCTACATAAGAAACGTGTTAACCCTGAAAGTTTAACTTGCAGTCATTGTTATGACTTCTTGAGATGTTTCAGCGAATGTTTTTTTTTGCCGGTAGTCCTTTTTCAATCTCGGTCGTATATTGCTCCGATACACTTAATGATGAAATTTTTCATGAAATACTTAAAATTCTCCCATTCAGTTACTGAAAACTTATGAAGTGATTTGTAAAGATCGGCAACGGTAATCAAATTTACGGTGGAAGCCAGAATTTGAACACTTTTGTTTGTTCTTTCCAAGAAAACATTCCACACAACATCATTACCACTGTTTCCAGTTTCTCCAAATTGATAAATGTTCCCGCCACGTCAAGTCCGAAGAACTTCGTGCCAAGAATATCTTTTACTTTTACAAGCGTGCTCTTTCGCTGACCAACGTGTCAGATTCATTCTTCAAGGTTTTGCCTTTTGATGATTTCACTCATTACCTAATAAATGCTAGCGTTGTGTCGAGTTTATAAAAAATGATTCAGCAGCCGCAGTTGCCACTTAATTCAAAGATTGGGCAGAACAAGGCACGTAAAGTGCAAACGGTGCTTGGTGTCGAATTTTTGCCTGCAAGCCAGATATGTACCTATATTTTACAGTACGTTTAGTAATTATTTATATACGGATTACGGACGTCATGTGTATACATATAATTACTTATACGTTTTTTATTTCTGTAGGATAAAAAAATATTTGGGCTAAATTTGCCGCATCTCTAAATCTGCCTCCCTAGGCTCCAGCCTACGTAGCCTATTAGTAAATCCGCCACTGTCTTTGACTGCCAATGATGCCCTACGGCGCCAGAGATAATACATAAACTATTTCCTACTCGTATTGAGTCTAGATTCCCGACATTTTATAGGTAAAATTAGGTCTGGCGCTGTGAATGTCCGCGGATATTTACAAACCTCGAAAGTCTTCCCGCTGTCAGTCCCAGCATCGTAAGGGTACAAGTTCAGAGTGACCGTGGGCGCCCACTCGCTCCTCTTGTCTATTCTCTCCCGGCACAGCTCCAGGTTGGCCAGACCTAAGAACCAGTCCGGGGAGGGTATGATGCCCGTTGCCAGGGAGACGAGGTGATGCTCCTTGTTCGCCCGGAAGCTGGCTACAGTTGTGAGATCGGTTTGGGCTGGTGCTGTCGCTTTGATAACGGTGCGCACGCTTCGGCCCAACTGTGGGATAAATTAAATATATACAGGGTGAAATCGAGAAAATTGGCATTTTTTTAAATGAGGATCATAATCTACGCATTATTCAAATTATATCCTCCAAATATAAGGCAAATCTATTGATACAAAAATAAAATATTTTTAAACAATAAAAATAATATAAAACGTTTAGCGATTCAAGTCAAGTCAAGTAAAATCCATTTAATTAGATTAGGCTTACAAAAAACATACAAACGTCGAAAAAAAATTAAAATACCAAAGTAAAGCACAAAATTAATTTTGATACTTGGAAAAAGCGCTTCGGCGTTTTGGCCTGTTGAGAAAGAAGCACCCAAGAAAACTCAACAGTACAGCCTTTTTTAAACAATGATTTTAATGTACAGTTATTTTATAAACACTGAATTGATAAATAACCACTGACCAATGCAATGCAATAATTTATTTATTTATCATTTATTTTGTAAAACCTTTATGATAAATCTATATGACATTAGGTCTCCATAAAACTCCATAATATGATTACATACAATAATAATCCGGATGGATGCCGCTACATTGACATTCACACAGCGCCATCTAGCCTCAATTTAAGCGCGGAGCTTGTACTTTGGGTACTATACAACGGATAAACATACTTATATACTTTTTATCGCACCCATTAGGTTGGCAACATTCCCGCGTTGTTAATATATATAACAGTTCTATTGTTCCGCAATCACCTCACGTTGTATCTCCAATTCCAGCTCCGTAGTATTGCCCTGTCAGCCAACATCTTCATGCCGGCTCGCCTCCGAGTTGTACTTGTACACGCTGAAGTACTTGCTGTGTGAAGCGCCCACCACGTCGCTGAACCTCGCCAAGTCCTGGGCCAGTGGGAACATCTGAGGGTGCGTGTTGTACGACCACATCCGCTGAATGTTAGCTGTAGAGAAATTATAAGTAAGAAATTAAAATTATTACATGGACGGATGATCTGGTTAAGGTGGCGGTTAGCAGATGGATGTCAAATGCTAGGGAAATCATTAGAGGAGGCCTTCGTTCAGCAGAGAACATTTTAGGCTGTAATGATGATGATGATGATTTAGGAACAACTAATCCCGAAACACAGAAGTGCATAACACTCCTGTTTCACGGGACGATACTGCACTGCGGGGTACCTACCAAGACGACTCAGTATCGAGTCTACCACCTAGTAAATCTAGGATCCAGGACAATAGCAATGTAGGTGTGTCCATGTCATATGATTGTATGCCACGCAAAAGCCATTTATGCTATCTTTATAGAGCAGCAACCACCTTCCTGGACTCTTGAAACCACACGATCTCATGATATATCCTGCCGAACAGTAACGATAACTTTTTAAAACCCCGAAACGAAGTGTTCGTTGAGGGGACAAAAAAGAAAGGCCGAGTCCATTAGTGAACTTTAGGCGGTCATAGTGATGCAGAAAATTCATACAATCCTTTATTTAGTAAAAGCGCAGCAATCAACCCGAACTACCGCATTTGTCTTACTTTACAGTAGTAAAGAGCAAGTAAGCAAGAGCCTGATTCGGCACAAATGGGCTGACTACACGAGAGATACCACTGTCACACACAGTTTGCTTATTGCTGTCTACTGCTGGACATACATTTCCCCCATTTTGCACCAGATAACCCAGTCATCCGGTTTTCGCATTTAGCCTCTACCAGCGACCTTTCGCAAGTCGACCGTTTGCCTACCAATGAAATAAATAAAGAAGTTTGTCGTTAACACCTACCTGGTACCTCGCCTCCTCGCAAACTTGGCAGTTCTCGTTCTGCGTGGGCAATATATCATCAGCATCTCTGGTATCTTCGCATACCTTCTTGGAGAGCGGCCCAGCGTTTTCGTACCACACGTCAGGCTTGATAGCCACAGTAGCGTAATGGTCACGCAGATTGCCTTTAGCTGGTGCTATCCTAGCACTGGAAATAGAAGGGATAAATTTGATTTTAAGTGTGGCTCTCTTATGTTCCTCTTATGTTAAGGCATTAAAATGTGGAGCTCTCAACCTAGTTTTATGCTTATTGATTGAGACAGCTGCTTTGCTCTGCTAATTGTATGTGATACGCCTCACCATGACAGAGCAAGTATGGATGGAAAGCAATAACTGTACAAAGTAATTATTCTTCGCCAGTAGCACTCTTGTGAAAGGTCGTGGTGGAGGCTGGGTGAGGAAAGCGGAGGACCGGGATATCTGGCGCAAAATGGGGAGACTTATGTCCAGCAGTGGACTGCGATAAGTTGAAGAGATTGAGAGTTACACTCTGTACCCGTTAGCGTTGATGATAGATGTAGATCTCTTACACCTGTTAAGTTTACTTGCTACAGAGCCTTCATGGTGGAATTCAAAGTGCAAAACACTCCTATATCACGGAAGGATATCGAGCACTATATTCTTCTAACCTACTACTGGTCACTTCTTTTTTAAACACTGAAAAATGTTAGTACTCTTATACTCGGTAATTAGTAGCTAATCCCTCATCCCAAAACACAGAAGTGCAAAACACTCCTATTTTATGGAACTATATCTGGCGTGGTACCTACCTAGATGACTCAGATCGGCGTCTACCCTAGAATTTATTCGAATCACATCGCAGTAGTTTTTGGCATCGCCAAGTTCCTACCTACTAAGGACTGCTCCAAATGCAAACGTCAGAAAACATCAAACCTACTTGCACAGAGGTCTTTGGCGTGATATCAGTCTGGATGACAGTGTTGTTGCAAGGGGGGTGTGACTTCCCCCCCGGTGAGTCTGGGTGTGGTGCAGCCTCCGGGTCAAGGTGAAGGCTCCGCGGGCTTCTCATTGTGGCCTCGTCTTCTCGCAGCCATATCGTGAAACCCATGAATGTGTCTTCTCGTCTTTCGAGAATAGACGGACTGGAATGAAGATGACTTTAACAATATATTTAATAAATATAAATAGCGATAATACATAAGCGAAGCCGCGGGTAAAAGCTAGTATTACAAAAACCACTTACCGTTATACCGCCTATGAGGATATACTTGTCAGTAATAGTCTCGATTTCTATTTCAAACCTATCGTCAGGAGCAAGGCCCTAGTGTCGTGTCAAACGGCTTACGGTCGCATATCTCCAACTCACACACGACACGTTCACACATAATAAGGCGCGTATATGACTGAAAAGTAAAAATAGTAAAACAATTTCAAATAAAAATCAACTCCTACCGGATTCAAAATCCAGAACTTTGATGCCGCGGCCTGGGTCTCAGAATAGAAAGTCATACATCAGCATACGAAATATTCGTTAAGTTTTTTAATTAATAAATAATACTGTATTAATTCTTTATTGAATAGAAGCTAGTGTCCCGTAATTGGTGCAGCCGTTACACATACGAATTCTCAATGTAAAAAATATATTTGGAGAGGTATGTACCAAATACAATAAACCGTATACAGGCGAAATCAGAATATTGGCAATTTTAAAAACATACATATAAAGTATTCCCATTTATTACTTTAAGTTCGCCGTACACATAGTATAAATATAAAGTTTACTTACCAAAGTGAATTTCGAATATAATGTGTGCCACATCTCCATTGTAAATAGCACGGCACAAAACAAAGCCCCGTCGCGGCCTGAAGCGTAATGTAGTGCAATGTCCAATTGCACGCTAGAATGTCCCATTAAGGGATAATTATTTAAATTGTCACAGTCACACATCGTGTTACCCTTTAGCCAATTTAGTCGTTTACATATCCACAATGTGATGATGCACGCTACAAAAGAACTTTGGCGGCTCCGCAGTTAATGTTTTAATGCCAGACTATTTTAAGATGCAATGACATTTTTGGTCTGGTGGACTCTTGGTGAGTGCTACTCTTTTCTCTCATGCTAGGGCTAAACTGACGTCTAACGCCCATTAACGCGATAATTATTGCGATATTTTTTAATAAAACTGCTTTGCGTGACATTTTTTTATGTTACTAACTTAGTGTACTGGACGGTCATAGCGCTCACCTGATGGTAAGTGATACGCCTGACCATGACAGAGCGCCTTTAAAGAAGGCCAACAACTGATAGACAGTAAATATTCTTCATCAATGCCGCACTGCGCCCGCACCCGAGACACTTATGTTGGATTTCTTATACTGGCTACAGACGGTGTCCTCATCCTCTTATTTCACGGGATAAATGATATCTGTCACTGCAGTGGTACCTACCTAGACGACTCGGTAGAGTCTACCACCTAGTCTGCTTTCTTAACTTTCGACGAGATTAACAAGTATTAAATCTCTTCAACTTTTTGCAGTCTAACGCTAGATATGTCTCCCAATTGTTAATTTTTTAAAATATAGACTGAAGTTTTGCATAATTTCCTGCTGAACAAGTGACCTAATGAGGCATCCCTTGAGGAATGCGATCTTTAAGATAATCGCAATTGGTAAATTTTTATTTACCAATTTTTATTAAATACGATATATTTAAGGCAAGTACCTACTTGGTAAAATAATAGATGTTAAAAAAACACTTGTATTGGATGTAGGTATATATTTTAAAACTGGGTTTTGGTTTACAGTTTTTATAAAGGTAATTAAAATAAAACATATATCAATACTTCTTTTTACAATTTATAATTAATGTTATCTGAAATATTAGCGCACGACTAAGATTTTAGAAGCATTAAGTAATGTAATAAAATCACTATCAAAATATCCGTAGGTACGAACGTACCTCTAGTCTAGCTTAGCAACTATTTTATAAAGAATAACAAAGGTTGCATTTTCTTTTAAAAACTCATAGATACCTATTTGTCGAAGTATTGCAACCAATGCAATAAACTGCAAATACAAAAAACCGGGACGCTCCCCGTGACGCACTATTATTGGTGCATTGCGGGCTATAGTTTTTCTCGTATCATAACTATATCGAATATACTGAAGCTTAATGTACATCTATGCATGTCTATGTGTGTCAAGGTAGTCTTAGTTATTTCGCAGCCATCTTTGTCACCAAATCCCACAGATTTAGGAATATACTAAATCTGTGCCAAATCCCTTTTCTTATTCCACGGTTGGCCGGGCAGGAGCGGCGTCATCACCATCTTTTCGGCTGAGGAAACAAAAGTATGTATTAGGTATTTATTAATAGTTTTTTTTCATAATGAAATATACTTTTTTTAATACATACGTATTAAACGAATTCGACGACCCATTTGGTGTTGCGGTTGAGCGGTCGACTGCAATACCATGGGTTCCGGGTTCAATTCCCGGGCAGTACAAACATTTGTGTGCATGAACATGTCTGTTTGTAATGGTCTGGGTGTTTTCTATGTATTATATGTAACATACATAAAAAACATAAGTACAAAAAAAATAAGTATGTTTATCCGTTGTTTAGTAGGTACCCATAATACAGGTTTCACGCTCAACTTGGGACTAGATGGCGTTGTGTGAATATCAGTGGATATTATTTATTTATATAAAAACACCCAACCAATACAAACAGATATGTTCATGCACACAAATGTTTGTACTGTCCGGGGATCGAAACACTTAGTGTAATAGCCGACGTCTCAGTTATTAAACCATATGGGTGGTCAAATTGTAACAATAAAATAGCATTTTGTGTCTAATATTTTAGCCAACGTTTCTCACCCAGGAGCTCCTCTTCCTGCTTAGGTACTGTACATTTTTCCTCGCATTCAACATTTTCGAATGTGTGGTATTTATTTTTGCAATATCTCGACACCTCTTTGTTGGGCTAGAAATAAGAAGAGATCAGTTAAAAACTCAAACGTAAGTATGAATTGCTAGAACAAAATGATACTTGAAAAAATCTATTTGTCTTTTTTGTACATTACGCAGCTGAGACATGGACACTGACTAAGGGATTGGTTCACAAGTTCAAAGTCACTCAACGCGCAATGGAGCGAGCTATGCTCGGGGTCTCTCTTTGGGATAAGATCAGAAATGATTTAATCCGTAAGAGAACTAAAGTTACCGACATAGCCCGCCGGATCAGCAAGTTGAAGTGGCAGTGGGCTGGTCACGTATGTCGTAGAACCGATGGCCGTTGGAGCAGACGAGTTATGGAGTGGAGACCGCGTCTTGGCAAGCGTAGCGTAGGACGCCCTCCGGCCCGATGGACGACTTGCGGAAGGTCGCTGGTGGGAGCTGGATGAGAAAAGCGGAAGACCGGGATATCTGGCGCAAAATGGGGGAGACCTATGTCCAGCAGTGGACTGCGATAGGTTGAAGAGAGTACATTATATGATTTATTTGTATCTTCCCGTGGCATAAACCATTTAATGCGTTAGTGTTATGTTATTTCTCTCACAACTCCAAAGGATCTACGAGTGCGTTGCCAACCTTAAAAGAAGTGAAGGAAAAAGAAAATATTAAGTAGTTAGATAAACAATTACTAACTTAAAGCACAGTCTAAATCAAAAGTGTCTGCGGCAAAACTCTGTCCATCGCGTCACTTGGGCAAAAAAAAACATAATGACACAATATTATGTCATTATGTTTTTTTTTGATTATGCTTTCAAAATTAAAATGAATAATTTAACGTTCTAAATATAACAATAATCGACATATAAAGAAAACATGGAATGCGGTCTTGGTCTTTTTTATTATATTAGAAATACAATAATAGTGACCTATTATTGTATATTGCAGTCCTCTGTTCTCGGCTGTTTATTTTAGTCGTCGAATAGAACCGCCCTAGTCTTAAGCAAAAAGTCCGTAACATTCCCAATATTGTGTCATGGGCTTGGATATTTTTTGGTTGGTGTTTTTTTCTAGATTGTGCATTATTTAGTTTATTGTTGATATGTGATACGGCCTACGTGGACGCCACTCGAGAACCTCTCCGCCTCATCGGCCATCGGTTCTATCTATCACTATTCGTGCGTAGAACCCAGCGGCGTGTACTCGATATATGCAAATAAGCAGTGAATACCCTGTGCGTTCAGACAACCCGCAAAATCGCCAATATCAAATGATTTCCACTTATTCGCCCATTTTCCTATACAGATTTGAAACCATAGGAGATCTGCAGTCTTCAACAGAACTTAATTTGACAAAAATGTAAATTATTTGTTGTTTTTGCGATTAGTGTCACTCACTTTGCATACCCTACTCATGATCTCTGTGCACGCCGCTGGTAGAACCATCATCCACATATGAGCTAAAATATTTCGTTGCAATACTAACACGTATAGGCAAGAGATCTCGCACTCTCCACTTCAGTCCTTTGATGGTGCCGTCTACACAGACACCCTCGCAGTCGCTCCACGGCGTCCAGCCAGTCTTCGAACATTTCTCTTGACTCGGGGTCACTTCTGTTGTCGGTTCAGTACTGACAGAATTCACAGAATAAAATGCTTATTACAAATTGAACTTAACGTATACATATAGCTTAATTATTGAGTTTTTGTAAATTATATGGAATGGCTTTTAAAAATGTTTTAAAATATATCTGTGGCATTCATAGTTTTAGGTAATATAATATTTATGTATTTGTGTATATGGTAATTGAATATTTCCTTTTGGTGAATTCTGAAGCTCTTATGGTGAAGGAAAACATCGAGAGGAAAACTTCGCAGCCGCCGTGCGATTCTAAGGTTGTGTGTGTGTGAAGTCAGCCAATCCGCACTGGGCTCGCGTGCCCGACTCCTGGAGATGTATACTCTCCTTACCGGCAGGAAAGTGCCCTATGAGCTGATGATGACGATTGGCGGGTTCGGGGTGAATGAGGCTTGTTTGCTATTTAGTAGGATACACCAGGGGCTGATGAAGTTGGGTGACCACGCAAAGTATGTTGGGAGACTTAACATCACTGCTGCCTACTTGACTCAGAGTAACTTTATTGAATGAACCTCCTATAATAATAAAACCGTGAACTCCTAACAGAGAACTACAAATAATAATAATACTTTCTTTATTTCGGACCAGTAATCCATATAGTGTCTAATGATCAGAGTGGCCAATTACTACGGATATTTCACGTTTGAACTTAGTTTTTAATGTGTTTTATTTTATAAGATTTATGCCCCGTTTATCTTTGTGTACTTAAGTAAACTTTTAATATATAAATGTTTATCAAAAGTGCATGCATGTAGTAGTCTCTCTAAGAAGGTAGCCACGGAAGACCAGCGTCATGGCCATGGTTTTTGCTGAGTATACCTTTTTTGTGTTAAGTTTAAGAGATTTATTGAATTCTGCCACAGAAAATTCATTTTATTTTTTCTTCCTTATTAATTATTTAACAGTGTTCAATTTTATAATATATATACTCATGCAATAAGGCCGCCTTTGCCCACAGTATTGTTAATGTTACTGTTTTTTATTTTATTTTTTGTGTACTTGTGAGCAATAAAGTGTTTTACTACTACTACTACTCTGCTATATATGACAAGAAGTCTATGAAGCGCAATCTTGATGCAACAAAGAATCGAAGTCGAAGATGGTGTTTATATCTGTACATACCGAGTAGGCGCTGCTTCAATCACCTGAAAAGATGGATACGGCCTGATGATGATGATGACGACCTACCGTTTTGTGTACACAAGAATAATTATATTACTCATATGTTCATTTTATTAACAAAAGATTTTGATTATAAAATCTACAAAGCATTTCAATCGTGAACGGGAAGATGGAAATAGAAGATACGTTTAATAATAAAGTTTTTGTAATAGTAAGAACTAAGTATATGATGCAAAAATAACCATATTAATGCAGTCATGAATGGGTGATAACAGTGATAAACTTGGTAGGTAAGTCTCACCCCCCAGTGTCGCTGGTATCTAGGTCTGGGTTAAGATACCTTGATGGCTGTTCAGGTTCAGGGGGATTCGGATTCTTCACTCTCGTCGCTGCCTTCAACTTCGGGTATTTCTTCGGTAGCTTCACTTTCTAAACATTATTTTGAAGTTACAATATATTGTAATACATAAACAACGTTCCTAAGTAATATATACTTTTGATTCATATGAAAAATTTAGATTGATGATGATTCAGACAGATGGTCCAATGTTCTTTTGTGGCGTCAAACGAGGTCGCGCGGAGGACGCTACAAAAGAACGTTGAACGACGTCTCTGTTCCCACACATTCTGACTCCATCGACTCGATATAGAATAATTTTAGGAAAGAAGTGCTTTTATAAGTAAACATTTTAAACAATGTGTTTTAATTAAAATACCCACCAGTTGTTTCTTCGCAGGTCCTCGGGTACGTTCTCACAAGCTTTATATGCAGACTGCCAAATGGATGCAAGTCCTTGATGTCCATTTCGTAAAATGGAGAGTTTTTGTCATAAGAACTGGTCTCGACGCGATTTACCGCGTCTTGGGGGAATGTCGGGATGTTGATTGACTAAAATCATAGAGCCATAAAAATTAAAAACCAGAGGACTATGAAATGCCTGCAAAGGCATTGATTTCATAGGCGAAAGCTTTCTGAAGCCGGAAAAGGTAAGTAAGTATTTGATAGCGTAACAATTAGTACGTTCTGTTGACGATCGCGTTGTCATGCAACTATACCAATGGTTGGTCGATAGGTGACTCAAAATTATTATCTTTAGTACTTCCGTGGTTCGGAAGCCACGTTAAGCCGTCGGTCCCGGCTACTAACTTTGGATAGGAGTCGTTTACACGCGTGGTGTGTTACGGCCTCAACTCCCCATAGCCATGCTGTGTGGTAAGCCTGGTCCGTGCAGTGAGACAGTAAAAGTCTTCTGGTAAAAGAATTTTCATTGAACAGCAAAAAAGTTTTTCAAGCCACCGTGCATCATAAAAACAATCATACAACCTCATAAGAAACCCCCACTGTCAGTGCCCGCGTCCCACGGGAACAGGTTCAGTTCTCTCTCCTGGAGCCACGTGTTGTCTTCCTGGCACAGCTCGAATCTGGCCACGCCTAGGAACCAGTCTGGAGACGGGCTGAAGCCGACTGCCACTGAGATGAGGTGATGCTGGTTATCGGCCCGGAAGAACGCGTAGGACGGCATGCTCATTCTGAGGTCGCTGTGCCCTTTGCCTTTGATTAATGTGCGGGCACCGTCCCCTATCTGGAAATTATACTAGATTAGGGGAGGGCCATGATAATTTAACTTTAAAATTGCCTGCTAGAAATTTTATTGCTGAGGAGTATAGGCCCCAACTTAGCAAGCGGATTGTAGGACGCTCTCCGGTCCGATGGATCTACAACTTGCGAAAGGTCGCAGGTGGAGGCTGGATAACGAAAGGAGAGGACCAAGATATCTGGCGCGAAATAGTTGAGACCTATGTCCAGCAGTGGACTGCAACAGATTGTAAATAAACGACTTCCTGGAAGGTTCCTACTTCCATAGAAAGTTCAGGGCATAAAATGATATATATATTTCTACTAAAATTGTTCAGCTTTTGACTGTAGTAAGTCACCTCTTGGCTATAAATTACCGAACTAGCGTACCGGCTTCTACTTAAAGGTGCTAGTCGCATGTGCAAAAACACTGATGTGTTGACTTAAAGAAGCTACTCCAGGTCCAAATCTTCCTTTTTTGCTTTTCATTGTCCTTGTTAACCAGTATCCATAGGTGACGTGACGATATCCCTGATCATCAGGTGAATCTTCTGCTCTATTATATATACCTATGAAATAAAATGACATGAGTCTTATATAAAAAAGAAAGATGAAAAACTCCAAAATAAAACCCGGGTACGGTGATGCCGTCAGGCGCGAGAAGAATACAATCTGAAAAGCGGCAATCATCTGCAGCTGACCTGATGGTTTTACATGTAGTTGCATGCCATTCCTGTGAGCCAAGCTGGGGAGGCCGAGAGGTCTTGGGCAAGTCTGCGACACCATATCGCGTTCCAGGCGATGCTGCAACGTCTGTGGAAAGGACACTTGCTCTCTCCAAATAAGCGCTGCCTCAATCATCTGAAAAGATGTATGATGATGTTTAAAAAATTGTCTCCTACCTTTTCCAATATTTCTTTTTCCAGTGCACTGGAATTGGCGTGCTCTGCCAACTGCCTGAGGCCGTCTGTTGCGATGGTGCCCGGAGACCAGAGGATGAAGTCGGCGCTGTGGGAGGCGCCCACCAAGTCGCTGTACTTTAGTACCCAATCGTTTTCCGGATAGTTACGCGGGTGGGTGTTACGTGACCAGATTCCCGAGAATGACACCTTGAAATAAAAAAAGTATGTTATTCAACGTAATAAAATATCGATTAAATTTTAGTAGGGTCTTGTATTATTGAAAAAAAAATGAAATTAGTTTCTATTTTTATATAATTTTCACTAAGTACACATAAGTACCACACATGGATATTTAAAAAAGAACTTGACATTTTGAAACACGGATTTTTCCGTTTTTTCAATGAGGTAAGGTATGAAGGTATTAATTATAAAGAGAAAACAATTATAATTAAGCAGATCTGAGCAGATGTAAAATTGTGACGGTTATTATTGTCCGTCAATGCCGCACTGCGCCCTCCACCCGAGACAACAGATGTTAGGTCTCTTATACCCGGTAGGTTAGTGAACCTACCGGGTATAAGAGACCAACAGCTAGTGAGCTACAGTGTAGCTAGTGAGCTACAGTGCCCTCATCCCGAAACACAGAAGTGCGTAACACTCCTATTTCACGGGACGATATCCGGCACTGCGGTGGTACCTTCCTAGACGACTCGGTACCGAGTCAACCCTGGAAAAATGGATAAAAATGTATTTTCTTTCAAATTTATTAGGTATACTGGATGAATCCACTTCCAGAGTTTTAAAAATAATTAGTAAATAGGTGAATTAACGTACTACCTCATATTTAGCCTCGTCGCAGACTGCACAGTTCTCATTGAGCTGAAGAGCGAGGTCGTCGGGCTGCCGCATATCCTCGCAGACCTTCATCGTGAGAGGGCCACCGTCTTCGAACCACACGTTGTCGTTTTCGGCCACCATTGCTCTCAGGGTCACACACCCGCTACCCGAAGGCGGGGCTTGCCAGTACACCTGGTGGTACATTATTTATAGTAAAAAAATATAACCATTTACGCCATGTCTGTCGTTCACTAGCTAAAACGCCGTTATTTGACGAATACAATTTTTCGATATAATACTAAATAAAAACCTGTTTAACGGAAAACTTAACTTAGAATAAGCCAGCGCTTATGTTGCTATATATCATCATGAAGATATTATAAGGGATTTCGCATATAAAATATAATTATATGTATCATCATCAGCTCATTAAACGTCCCCACCGAGGGGCACGAGCCTACCCGTATAGGGTGATTAGGCCTTAGTCGTCCACGCGGGCCCAGGGCGGATTTGACGACTTCACACACAACCTTCGAATCTCTTCGCAGGCTTGCATGAAGGTTGCCTCACGATGTTTTCCTTCACCGTAAGAGCGTCGGATAACGTACATATATTTTCGAAAATTCAAAAATACATTGGTTTGGGTCGGAATTTGAAACTCAGCCCTCCCGGTAGGAAGGCGACAGTCCACACCATTGAGCCACCGACGCTCTTTATTAGTGAGTATAATCGTGCATAACTTAAATCACTTATCAGCCGAACTGAAAAATTGAGCTCGTAAGTAAACGGCGTTTTAGCTATATTGTATTTCCACATGTTCTACCATTGCCCCGCAATTCCAAAGCCTCAAATGGACAGGCTTTTGCATCCCATTGATCGATATCAAATAAACCTAATAAACTTGATCTCACGATTTCTTCTTCTTTCATAGCCGACGTCTCGATACCTACACCAAATAGGTCGTCAATAGTGTAAAAAAAAGAAAAAAAAACTTCTTTTTTTTTTCATTTCAACTAATAACAGTCAATAGTCATAGATATTAGCGCGCTAATTCTTAATCTATGTCAATAGTGCTCGATCTTTTAACATATTTACCTCTACAGAAGACTTCAAATTGGCGACAGCCTGTTCCACAGAGTATAGACAGCGGTCGCTGAACTTGCCAGTGTTCATGGTCTGGGGGCGGATCTCGCCGGGGTACTGGCTCAGCAGCCGCCTGGGGTTGCGGGGGTCCGGCTTCATGTCGCCCTCCGCTGATATCATGTACATGGTAAACCTGGACGTTTCGTCTGTGGCGCGAATTTGCACTGGAAAGAGTATGGATTAAAGATAAACATTAAATTTCGTATCATAAAACGATGCTATTTATCAGAATAACGTACGAAAATTCATTATTATATTATTTATTAACATAAATATTTCTTAAACGTTAAATACTGGTAATTTTAAGACAAAAACAAAAACAAAATAAAAAGATTCGCAATTTACTTACAATAAAACATGTGCATAGCGGGGATTCGAACCGCGGACCTCTTATCATACAGGACCAGATGTTCGTAGACAAACGTTTCCGTTTCAATTTTTAGATGAGGCCTAAAATCTGATTTAGAAGATTTGGACTGCAACCTACTACGCTACGTCTTAATTAAGTAACTAACCAGTATACAGCTGTTCAGGTAAATATGAAGTATGCCCCCCAACCACCTCAAGCTGGAATCGTCCATCGGCCGGAGACGACTGCGTCGGTGTTCCATACGGTCTTCTGTCACATCTAAAACTCTGCGCCTCATGTTTTAAGACTAGTAACGTGAATAAAAAAATATTAAATCTAATTTTAACATTGCTCATGATAAAATACATCACTATTCGAATCTTTACTCCTAATATATGGTTGGTGTGTGAGCTTTTATAGCATACATGAGACCTAGATTACGGTATCAAGTGTCTTGGTCTTTATTTCAGTGTGCATTTAATTGCCTTCAGCTGTAGTCCAGTTGATTAATTAGTGGGTTGGTACGGTAACCCAATAGTGTAATTAATGAAACTGTGTTATTCGAAGTTTTATGTTTTAAACATACCTACTAAGTAGGTAGGTACCTATGTGGATATTTAGTGTGGGAACCTAAGCATCAACAGCTTCAGCTCTTTTGTCTCTGGGCTACAGTCCTGACCAGTGAACTGTTTTCTTTTAATGTCTTTCATGTTATACTGTATCCTGTTTGTGTTCCATAAATTACTAATTACCTTTATAATAAATAAATAAATATCACCCAAACACACATTTTACACAGCGTGAAGCTTGTATTACGGGTACTGAACAACTGATCAACAAAGGTACTTATTTTTGTAAATACAAAAAATACATTTGTACATAGAAAACACCCAGACCAATACAAACAAACATATGCTTAAGATACTTATCAATATTTCATAATTCTATTGTTAAACTCTCATATATTCTTATATATAAAATATTCTTATCTTGCATAGAAGTCCGCCATTTGTGGTCATTAAAACTACTTATATTACATGTGTTTAGAGAGATACACATTTCGTTAAAGAATAAAAAAATGTATTAACGTGACGTGTTCGTCCTATGTATAAATATGAGAACTTTTCTTCAGTAATACAAATCCTATTCACATTCTTATCACTAAATGTGAAAGTCATAGCATATGGAAACAGCAGCTGAGGTCATTGTTTCATGCGGATATAAACTATAACGAATTATAATATGTAATTAAAATTACTTCTTTTTGCAAGTATGTATGGTATTGGAAAGTGTAACACTGGCAACACTGCTTTCTTTTCTGCCATTGTCAACGAAGTGAAAAAAAAGCTGTCAATGTCATATTTTGATATTTAGTCATCTTGATTTGATTTTGCGATATTTTTTATTTTAAATACAAATTAATTGACTTACATATGTTGTCGTCTAAGTTAACTTGCTGATTATTACAGTATCGCCGCACTGCGGCAGCTAACAACCTTCATAATTAGTAACTTAGTTATCATAAAATGACGCTCGCAGAATTTTTTAGTTGTTCTCTGCTAGCGTTTGGGGCTCCGTTGGCTATGTTTGCTATGACTGTGGCGAACGATCCCGTGCGAATTATAATTATGATTGCAGCAGCATTTGGGTGGCTGTTGTCGTTTCTCATATCATCTCTTGTGTGGTACGCTGTGGTGCCATTGCGGTCGTATCTTGCCTTCGGTATGGTGTTTGCTGTTATATTCCAGGTAACAAAAATTACTTAAAAACAAAACATGTACTGCATGTAACGCTTGTTATTTAAAAATGCATTCAAAATCATTCTGTGAACATTTTTATGGTATTTTATTTATTTTTGAGAAGTCTAGGCAGATACCACCGCAGTGCCAGATATCGTCCCGAGAAATAGAAGTGTTTTGTGTTTCTAGGTGTTTAGGAATGGGGGCACTGTAGCTAGTAAAATTACCAGGTATGAGAGAGCTAACATCTGTTGTCTTGGTTGACAGGTGCAGTGTGGCATTGATAGAGAATTATCACTATTAGTTGTTGGTCTCCATCAATGCTGCTCTGTCATAGTCAGAAGTATCACTTACCATCAGTTAAGCATCCTGACTGTGCTGTACACTATTTAACATTAATAGAAAACTTAAGATGAATTATTTAATTCTTGATTCAGTTTGGCAATAATCTTTCTTCTCAATAAAGATAATTGATCATTGATTTTGCTATTGGCTGTATACTTTTGTAGTTTATTTCAGCAGTTGCTTACCCATAACTGCTTGAAGGCCAATGTGGAAAAATAATATTTTCTATTAATTAACTATGATAGAGCTTGCAATGAAAATGTCTTTGTACGAGTTGCCCTTTACTGTATGAATATTATTTAACCATTCAATGAATATTTATTTATCAATTATAAAATATTAAAATCAATTATTATAATAATTTACAGGAAGCATTCCGTTATGGCATGTACCGCTTGTTAAGAAAAACAGAAGCTGGCTTAAAGGAGATATCGGAGAATCATGAAATTGGCAGCAACAAGTTAGAGATGGCCTATGTCTCTGGACTGGGAATTGGTACTATGAGTGGAGCCTTTGCCTTAGTCAATGTTCTTGCGGACTCTGTAAGTAAATTTTAAAAATCATTATTAAAAAACCGAGTCACACAGAACCAGATATAAGATTTTTCTAGCCAAATCAAACATTTTGTACATCAACATGTCTGTGTTTCTATATACCACATTGTATTTACAATATTATATTTGATTGTTTAGTACCTATACTGCCATCGGTTCTGCGACATACGTGGGCTGGTCACGTATGTCGCAGAACCGTTGGAGCAGACGAGTTCTGGAGTGGAGACCACGTCTTGGCAAGCATAGCATAGGACGCCCTCCGGCCCATTGTACCGACGACTTGCGAAAGGTTGCTAGTGGAACCTGGATGAGAAAAGCGGAGGTCCGGGATATCTATCGCAAAATGGGGAGACCTAGTCCAGCATTAGACTGCGATAGTTGAAGAGAGAGAGTACATCTACAAACTCTGCATTAAAATTGATGGCCTGTATATCAGTTGATTATTTGTCTTGTAGGAATATGTATTTAGAAGACCTAACACAGTCATCATCAAAATTATATTGTACCAACATGATAAAATTAAACAAAAATATGCATTTTTATCAATCAATACTGTTTTGTTTTAGGTTGGTCCAGGAACATTGGGACTGCAAAGCGGTACAGAGTACTTCTTCGTGACTAGCGCAGCAATGACGTTGTGCATGATCCTGCTCAACACCTTCTGGAGCGTTATATTCTTTAGTGTTTCGACAAACCAACTATCTAAAAATAACATGGTCATTTGTCTCATTTTTTTGTATCTCACTAAGTTTGTTAAACCGCAAAAACTTTATATTGTTTACAATTTTGCCTCTTATATTGTGTTAATTATAACAGCCGTTATAGCCTTTAGTTGCAGGAGGCACAAGTAAAAGCTTTTATTCAAAGTTTCACTGTAAGATCATAGAACAGTTTGAAATGTTATATTTATTGACCACCATTAGTCTGAATTTGTTGTTACACTCAATTGTACAATTTGTTGACCAGATTGGTAATGATGTAAATAATTTGAACCAGTAGTTAAGATAGTCGAGATCATGCCCACTGTCATCAAAGACAGCCTAGGAAACTAAAATTCCATTGTTACGGGCAAAGACTCGTGTAAAAGACTGTAAGTTTGCCAACTAAGAAAAGGGCTACATGGGTATAAATACAAATATAAAATGGTCTCATTACCAAGACTAAATATGATTAGGAAAAATGAGATGTAAATGTTTCGTATAGGTTTTAGGTCTTACTCAGTTGAGCTAGCAGACTAGATTTATCCAATTTATGAAAAATAGTGTATTAATTATTTGTTTACATGATGAAAATTGAGTAATTTGGAAACAGGTAAAACTTAACAAATGCTTTATGTTACGTACAAAAATAATACACTAATGTTTAATAAGTATTTATTTATTTTATGCCTTAGTTCATAAATATTTAAATTAAGTAAAGAGATCATTCCCTTAGAACGTATGTTATTCCTGATTAGAATATGGACGGAACTGATGTCTTAAATCTTAACACCATGCTAATTGATTTCTAGTGTTAAGTCTAAACAAAAGATTTTTACAAATAAACAGTATAAATACAATATTTTTTCATTTAATCTAACTTTAAATCTTATTAGATAAAATCATATTAATTATATTATTCAAACTTTAAATCCATAATAATATTAAAAGTGTGAAAGTAACTAGTCTGTTTCACGCCTGATCTGTTGAATGGATTTTGATGAAATTTGGTATGGTGATACATGGTAACCTAGAACGGATATAGGCTACCTTTTGTCTAATTTAACCACTCACTTCCCTAAAATGGTGAGTTGAAGATTACATTCAGCAATTTTTATTGAAAGGTAAAAATTGGTATGCTGTCTATTTGTCACTACCAAAAAAATGCAGCAGCATAAAAATAATACATATTCCGTTTTCGTAACCAAAAAGGAAACCGAGTGATCCCGACTTTAACGCGAGCAAAGCCGCGGGCAATAGCTAGAGCTAGCTATTCTAAATCATTTAAGAAGTAAAGTTGAATAATATTTTTATTCAGGTGACTTCAAATGTTACTAAAATACTTTAATCTTATTTTACAAATAATACTAAATTATTTAAATTTTAACCCTTTGACCGTCAGAGACGCCATAAATCATCACAAACAATAGATTTTCCAATGTGGCTATATTCTTAGTGATCAATGGTTAATATTCAACATATACATTTCAATACAACACAATGTCTGTTGCATAAGCAACCTCAACATCAAACAATTAACCACCACTGATTTACCATTTGACAGTAAAGGTGTAAAACCTCCTATAAACTGAAATTCATTTGTTGAATTTAGTGCAATAAATAATTAAAATGAGATCACACTTGGATGACATTTGTAACCATAATTTTAAGACCATCTACAATGCTGGCTCTTGGTTTTCTTCAGCCAGCTGAGTTAGCAATGAGTCCACTGTCCAAACAGAGTCTGCACTATCCATTTCCACCTCTGGGATATATGTCTTCAATATCTCCAATGCTGCATCTACTCCGTCCACTGACCCACTCAAGCCACCGCCTACTTCTGCTAGTGTGTTGGGCTGTCTCTGTGTCTTTACAGTCAGCTCTGTTTTAAGATACATATTAAGTCTTAAGCATATATTTTATAATGTGTATAACAAAAACTATTGACTGCACGGTTGAACATAGGTCTCTTAAACCAATGAATGGATCAATCCCTCATGAATGAGTCAACCAATGAATGGACAACCAGTTCAATGGGTTCCAGGTTCGATCCCCAGGCAGCAGAAACATTTGTATGAATGAACATGTCTGTTTGTAATGGTCTGGGTGTTTCTACATGATGATGCGGCCGAGGATGGATCATGCCTCCCTAGAAACAGTCTATTCACTCTTATCTTGAAGACGGCCAAGTTGTAATGATCGGGGAACAATAAAACTTACAACAAAATATCATTTGCATCGCTCTTACTATTTTAAATGACCTTTCAATACTTACACAGGTGGCATTGAAATCTCTTTCTCTAGTATATCCTGCAAGTCGTCCAGATCTGGGATTGTGGGAATATCATCACTGGAGTCAGGCGACTTCTTTGGTATTATGTATTCCCTGAGAAAATACATTTATATCTAGTGCAAAGAACCATTTGTATTAAAGTTCTCAGCCCGTTGTCGGTCTAGTTGTCCACCGAATTATTTATTAAATAGAGAATTTAGAAATATAAACAAAACAAACTACAGTACTAGGTACATACTTAGCTTCTATATGCGTTCCTTCGGCCCAAACACCAACTTTTTTGGGCTCCGGAACATTTGTGCTAAATGGTTCATTCATGTTGTCTTTTTTTTTTCAATTATACAAGTATCTATAGTAAGTAATAAGAAAAAAATAGAGTTTTCCTGTATATTTGTTTACACAACTTTGACAGCTAAGTGACGCCAAAAGTGACGCCAACACGCCAAGCAGTGTGACCATCTCAGAAATAGCGAATCTGCCACATACTGGGCAAAAATCTGCCAAAATCTGCCACACTTGGTGCAAAAATATGCCATAAATATGCCTTTAAGAAAACGAAAAAATAATTAAACTTCTTTAATCAATCAAGAACATCATTTTTTAATCGAAGGTTCTAACTATCATTAAAACACCGTTTCAATCAACATTTGCGTCTAAACAATTTTCATTTTCAATATATATAGATTTCAAATTCATCTTCTTAATCATATTTTTAGTTGGCTTAAAGGAAACACAATCTCCGTGCTCCTTAATCCCATCTTTTGTTGTTAATAATGAAGAAATGTGTTGATTTGAGAACCTATTCCTAAGTTTTGTTTTATTTAAATTAACCTGAGAGAATATCCTCTCGCACGAAGCGTTAGACATGGGCAAACATAATAAAGCTTTGGCGAAATTAGTAATGTTTGGATATTTTGTAGCCCCATTCGTGTCCAAGATGTTGCCAACGGCTCCCCAAAATTTATCTACACTCAAAATTGTACTAGTTGTGCTACTTCCACCTGCTTCTAACAAGTCTTTTACACTGATATCAAATTTAATTTGTCGTAATTCGTCATCAACTTTTTGAATATTTTTTTCAAATACAATGTTTGGAAAATTCTTTGCTACGTTCAATACTGACGCAAAATCTTTGTAAACCACATGCTGTGGATCCAAGAACTGTAAATCTTTGAAGATAATGCTCAGTGGCAACCGTGACTTTAATTGAATGCTTAGTTCAATCAAAAACGTTTGCATTTTTTTCATAAATGATTGGATTCCAGGCTTCAAACTCACTACCACGGATAAGCGATCTATTTCAGTACATACATTTACACCTAAATAAATATCTTTGAGGGGCAAAAAGTTCACAGTCGATTTGGGATCAATTGAAAGTGGATCTGTGGTTCTCAAATAATTTCCATTCATATAACAACTCAAAAGGCACATATACACTTCAGAAATGTCTTTGTATGCAGTGTGAACTGTTGTGCAATCTCTTTGAAATATGGTGTTTAATTTGTTGATAATTTGCAATATATAATCCAGTGCATAAAAATACAGTTTATATCTTGTCATTCAAACTGTTGAACAAGAACTCTGATGAAATATTTCTGTCTTCCAAAAACTGCGACTGAAAATATAATTTAAGGGCATCCCACTGCTCTAAAATTCTTGTGATGCAAGCGTGCAAGGATAGCCAGCGAATTTCGTAATGCCTTAATATTTTATGCTTTTCAGTCCCAACGAAATATTGGTATTCGACAAATTCTCTTTGTCTTTTGCTGCTGTGTGAAAAGTATCCGTAAACTTCCTGTACTATTTGATTAATAGCCCGTGGTATAGTGTTTTTACTAGCATGCGATACACACAAGGCAGTAGAATGACAAACACATTTTATAAACATGCAATTTGGATTTACATTTCTTATTTTGGAAACAATGCCACCTTGTTCCCCAAACATGACATTAGTGGTATCAGCCCCAAAACCAATAGCATCTTCAATATTAAGGTTAACATTAGCTAAAGCCCCGGAAACTGCATCGAACAATGATTGCGCATCAGCACCCTTCAAGTCAACCAATGTTAAAAATTTTGTTTTTACTTGAAGATCTTTTTCTGAGTAGTATTTAGTTACGACTGCAAGCATTGAAGTGATTGTAACATCTGTGGTCTCATCTATGATTAAGGAAAACATTGGTTTACGTGATCTTATGTTTTCACATGATTTTAAATCAGCGAGCATCTCCTCTTCAAAATTGGGCTTCAAAACATTATACGTTACCGCTGCAGCTTTAGTCCTCTTGCAGGAAAATTGTTTGGCAATTTCGGAATCATGGAAGCTTTTGGATATTATTTCGCTCAAATGGTCCATTAAGCGAAAAGGTAAATTGTGTTCCACAAGCAAAGCGCAAAAGTTTAGTTCCGCCTTTTTTACTTCCTCTCCTAATGGAGCTTTCTTAAAATACTGTTGAACCTGAAAAGTTTAATTATATTGATAATTTAAAAAATCTCTAAATAATTCAATAAAACATTTATACATACCTACTTACGGTACTTACACTTTATATAGTACTTACCGATGATTGGCCGCTGTACCCAATGATGTTTTTTTTATGTTTCTGAGAAGAAACATGTTCTTTTAAAGATGATAAACGAGTTATTAATTTACAATTGCAAGCTTTGCAGAAGGCAACATTCTGGTTATCTTTTGCCGATGACAACCAGGACGAAAGCTGAGGATCTTGCTCCCACTCCGGTCTATATCCACGCTCATATTTTCTCTTCATCACTAATTATTAGTAGCACAGAACTAATCACGAAACACACCAAAAGAGAATGAGGTAAACTCAACAAAAACAGTTGAAAATTAAATCAAAAGGGTATAAGAATATGAACCCTATTATTGTTTCATTACAGTTTATAATCCTATGACGCACTTGTTTAACAACAGAATAAGTGGGGAATCCCCGTATGATCTGTCTATCAAACAGATGTTGCCCATTCGACAAAACAATGTGGGAACCAATTACATAAAAAATCTAATGTTATTCCTTTAAAAAAATTAACTCGGCTAAAATTATAATAAGGTTATGTTAATTTCCGTTTAATCTGCCAAAATCTGCCAATTTTATAAATCGTCAGCATGATCTGCCACCAACAAAATTTAAGGTTAAAATCTGCAAAATGGCAGAAATCTGCCACAAATGGTCACACTGACGCAAGTCAATTGGCCAACCAAACTTTTTTTACACCATAGACTATACATATTATTGCTAGACTAGATTCATTGGTATTCACTGTTGCCTCCGATCTGGATGGTGCAGGTTCAAATCCCGCCACGTACCTGTTTGAATTTTCGAAATTGTATTGTGCTTTTTTCGACGCTCTTAGGAGAAGGAAACGTGACAAACCTCGCACGCTAATAAGAGCAACGAAGACATTCAAAGGTTTTGCGTGATATTCCAACCCGCAATCGAACACTTTGTTCCGAATGCAGTGACAGCACATACACATATTCGAATTTCGAACACATTTACCTAAACAAAAGGGTACAAACTGTACTCTCTCTTCGGCGGTTCGTTTTTGAGGCACGGATGGCGTATCTACCTTTATATATACAGAATATCATTGAGATAATAATTCTACCTGTTCTGTTATTACACTTTCACATTTGCAGGGACCCTGGAGATAGCAAAGGTCATTTACTTAAATTCGATGTGCGAGTGGGTCCAGGAGTTCTGAAATACATGGTCGTAGTATAGGTTCCAGTTCCACATCATCATCATCATCATCATCAGCTCATTAAACGTCCCCACCGAGGGGCACGAGCCTACCCGTATAGGGTGATTAGGCCTTAGTCGTCCACGCGGGCCCAGTGCGGATTGGACGACTTCACACACACCTTCGAATCTCTTCACAGGCGTGCATGAAGGTTTCCTCACGATGTTTTCCTTCACCGTAAGAGCGTCGGATAACGTACATATATTTTTCGAAAATTCGAAAATACATTGGTACGTGTCGGGATTTGAACCTCAGCCCTCCCGGTAGGAAGGCGACAGTCCACACCACTGAGCCACCGACGCTCTTACTGATCCACATGCTCATACTTTCTTTTTATTTAAATTTGTCAATACTGTTGTGATACCTGTCAATTCTGGTGTGTGAAAATAACGATTTATTACTTTTACTTTTAAATTGAGTAAGTAAGGGATAGCGCTATATACCATAAATAGCGGCATCTTTTTCTAACTATATTAAAGATGATGTGTTTTTATCTATGGTTTGAGGTTGCGCGCGCAACAGGGAGGATTCCCGCGCTTTTGTATGTTGACATTGGCTGAGGCCAGAAATAAATTAGCTGCCTTGCAAATAGTTGTTTTTATTAGCCTTAATACAGTCAAAATATCAATGCTCGTGTCTCGTTCTCGAATACGGGCCTTAAACCTATATTCAGTGACGCTTGTATCAGGAGACACTGATTTTCCTGTATACTGTTCGAACTGTTAAAATAAAATAAAACATTTCTTTTAGAATTATTATATTTTTTTATAGAATAAAAAAATTACAACACAGCTTGAAACTGACATTTGTGAGATATTGCACCTTTGACATTCGTAACAAAAATATATATTTATAAACCTTGCATTATTTCCAACAGTAATCCATTAAATGGTGTGGCATGCAGTGCAATTTAATCAGATGGTTCCACAACAAGATACTGTCAATTATTTGGTACCAAAAGATTATTACAATTAAAAAAACTAATTTTATCCTTAAAAATAACTTGATGTACAAAATATCTTCTTCTAAACTTTAATTGGTAAAACCTGTAACAACACACGTTTCTGTTGCCTGCGGAAATTGATGACAAAATCTAGACTTTAATACTCCAGCATTACAATTAAAACAATATCATTTAGATATTGGTGCATTAAAGTTTTCAGCATAACCACATTTTATGACGTAATATACATGACGTCATATCCGTAAAATCCATAATTATGGTGACACCTAATAACGTCATTGAGGCGAGCTTGCATCAAAAATGTATTAATAATATTTCATTGTATAAGTTAACGTGTAATCCAAAATGTTAATATCACATTAAATTCTCCTACACGTACACAAGATCTAACAGTTTTCAGTTGATGACTATTTTACTAATTACGCATTTATAAAGCCGGCTGTACGTATTTAAAAAAAAACAATGGACACTTAGTGGTGCATATTACATAAGCATTTACATATTTATAATTGATTTTCTAAAAAAATATATACATAAAGAATTTAACCATGAACTAATTATATTATAAACAATGGTTGTTTTACAAAACATTGATTCTATCCATGCAAAGGTAAAGAAAACGGTGCCTATAAAATATGACATTATTGATTGAGAAAAAAATGCTCTCACTTTGACATTTTATGTTAATTAAAAGAAAAATACTTGTAAATATTTATATACAAATCTGCTTTCATAAAGCCCATAATCTCAAACATCTACCTCTTAGTTAAGTTTCAAAAAAAAGTATTAAATTCGTTAAAAAATCTATCCCAATAGTCATTTCTTCACTAACAAGAAATGGTATTGGAATATTATTTGCTTCGTTTTTTATCACAAACCCTATAAGGTAGATGTTTCTGCTTATTCTTGTGATGATTGGTAACATAAAATCAAAAGTGACTTTCTTGAATGTACATTATATTCAAAAACCTTTTTTAATTTTCAAAATCAAATTAATTTGACAGTTTATAAATTTATTTGATTTGACAGTTTATAAATTTATTTTTATAAACTGTCATAATTAGTGTGGATATGCAATTAACATTATATAGATATTTTTTCAGTATTTTACAAATCAAAGACATGTTCCTATTCAAGTACACTTATACCCTGAATATTGATACATGTATTTATTAAACATCCATGGACATCTTTAAGAAAATTCGGAATGTTATTTGAAACAAATACAAAATTAAAATAAAACATATTAAATGAGATACAAGTGGAATGCCAAAACAATGGTTTCATAATTAAAGCAATCAGTACAAATAATACAATACAAAAATATAGTTTTTATCTTGTGACTTATTCTGTAAAATCATATTTATTTAAGGCTCACAAAACAAGATACAGTCAATAACAGTCTTAAGTTTCATCAATAAAATATACATCCTAGACTGCAGCTCTAAACATGTGGCCACATAATGTACCAAATTAACTGTAATGGAAATGGAATAATAAAAATGTTGTGTACTATTTCTACAGTTCGGTATTTTTATATTAGTACGTAGTTGTTTAGGTATAAGACAGAATTGTTGACCAAGTAAAGATCCAGAGTTGAATCGAGACTGGCCGCATACTCATTCTTTGGAGATCACGTATTTACAAATACCAAGTACATATCTAATTCTGAGATTAACAATAAACTAGATGCACAATCACGATGAAATTTCCACCAAAAAACGTGCGAGTCTTTTGACACATACCTACGCTGAATTTTGACATTAAAAGGCAATGATATTCTGTATATATAAAGGTAGATACGCCATCCGTGCCACAAAAACGAACCGCCGAAGAGAGTACACTTTGTACTCGTTTGTTTAGGTAAATGTGTTCGAAATTCGAAATATGTGCATGTGTGCTGTCACTGCGTTCGGAACACTTTTTCGATTGTTTTGTGAGCATATCACGAATCTATACTTTTTTAACATCATTGTTAAAAGGGTGCAAAATCAAAAGCACGAGCATACTACAATGTCACTTTGACATGTTGCGAGCGACGTGAAAATTTTGCCCAACCGACGAATGAGCAAAATTTTGTCGCGGACACATTTTGAGTGAGATTGTACATCTTCAGTTTATTATATTAGATTTAATTTCATTAATCAAATGATTTTTATAAAATAATTTAATATTAGAATCAACTCGTTACGAACTATGCGTATTGGACTCATGATCTGTAACTATACTTATGGTTTCCTTGATTAAATTTTTAAACTATTTTTTACACATTTACCTGAAGAAAAAAATTATAGAAAACAGTTCGTAATAATGTGCAAGACATATTATAAAGCATAATTCAACTAATTAAAATTGTGATTTCTGACGTAATAATTAAGTTGACCGATAAACATTTTGGCAGACATATTGCTAAAATGTCATTTATTGCGTAGTTCATTAAAAAAAATACGGTATTTCACTTTCAATGTTGATTTTAGACACAGCAGTCACTTCTTTTTTTTTGTTCATTTTTAATCACATAATGTCACAGCAAGTGTTTGTCAATCTAAAGCCAAAATGTTTTGCAGATGACATCGACACTGGTGTAACTAAAATGCCGCTATCTGACATCCAGTCGTTTAGTGGTCGTTTTACATTAAATGCTGTATTAATAAGAAAAAAAAATTCTCACGTGGGAGTTTCCTTTAAAAAGTTAAATCCCTATTTTTTTTTGCGTTTTCGAGTTTTACTCAAGGCGTTGGTAGATGACGGCATTTTAGTCATACTAAAGCAGACAAGACTTAATAATAGACAAGAGTCCCCTTTAGCAGTCGTCGGTACCGCCCCTCAGGCCCGTAGTCCGTCGACGATACAGGCCAGTGCAACACACATGTGGAGCCTCGTCACGTTGACTTGAAAAAATGCCCTGGTGACAAATACATTTCAGGTTATAACTTTGTCCATCAATATGACTTTTTAAGTGTCTGGCCATGCTTCGGCACCTACAGTGACGGGGTGAGACGAAATTTGATATGAGGCAATGGATTCCGCAAGAGGCCGGATTTAATTGCGAGAAAAAAAATGATACTCACATCCTAATTAATAACAATGCAAACTTCTCATGTGTGCGAATGTGGTTGTTAGGTTTGTTTTGCCAGATATTTCCGAGCAGGTTTCTATTATTTATTGCTAGTCTATAGCTTAGTAATTATACCTATATTTGTTACAAATGAAATGAAATGAAAATATATTTATTCATTTGGGTCCATAAAGAACACTTATGAATGTCAAATTTGATTCTACCACTGGTTCGGACTGTTGTTGTCCACTGAGAAGAATCCAGCAACATGTCATTTTTATACCTTTTTCGGTTTTTTTTTCAGCTAGTTGATATATTTATAGTTCAAAATGTAAGTATGTAGTACCCCCCATTTTTTGTAATCGACAATTTGTTGTTGATTATTTTAATGTTGTATTTGCCTGTAAAGACATGTTTTTTACACGTTTCACATAAATCACTCCGTTGTAATGTATAATTATATGTCGCTGGCAAGTCTGTACCAATAAATATTAGCGTGTGCAGACCGTGGGGGCGTGAGGCCCCTTGGATCGCGAGGCCAAAGGCGTACGTACGCCCATGCCTTCCCATCATGTGAGTAGTCTGCTCGTTTGCCTGCCTTTTATCATCAGTAGCTCATTAAACGTCCCCACCGAGGGGCACGTACACGGGTGTATAGGCCTTAGACGTCCACGCGGGCCCAGTGGATTTGCCGACTTCACGCACAACCTTTGAATCTCTTCGCAGGTGTGCGCATGATTTCCTATCTCTTCGCAGGTTTGCGCATGATTTCCTTAACCGTAAGAGCGAAGAGAATGTTTTAGAATAGTGGCTTCATTACAGCCTTCGAAGCACTGCTGAACGAAGGCCTCCGCTAATGATTTCCACGCGGATCGATCCCTCGCAGTTGACATCCATCGGCTACCTGGACCGAGTCATCCGTCCATCCGTGGCCGCCACTCAAAAATCTTTCCGCCCCATCGATCATCGGTTATACGCACTGTGTGCCCTAAATGTGTGTACTATACGTACACGCAGTACTATGCGTATACATATGTGTACTATAATAATAATACCATGCGTGTACGTGTGTGTACCATGCGTGTACGTGTGTGTACCATGCGTGTACGTGCGTGTACCATGCGTGTACGTGTGTGTAGTATGCGTGTACGTGTGTGTGTGTACCATGCGTGTACGTGTGTGTACCATGCGTGTACGTGTGTATAGTATGCGTGTACGTGTGTAGTATGCGTGTACGTGTGTGTACTATGCGTGTACGTGTGTGTACCATGCGTGTACGTGTGTGTACCATGCGTGTACGTGTGTGTACCATGCGTGTACGTGTGTGTACTATGCGTGTACCATGCGTGTACGTGTGTGTACCATGCGTGTACGTGTGTGTAGTATGCGTGTACGTGTGTGTACCATGCGTGTGTGTGTACCATGCGTGTACGTGTGTGTACCATGCGTGTACGTGTGTGTACCATGCGTGTACGTGTGTGTACCATGCGTGTACGTGTGTGTAGTATGCGTGTACGTGTGTGTACCATGCGTGTACGTGTGTGTAGTATGCGTGTAGTGTGTAGTATGCGTGTACGTGTGTACCATGCGTGTACGTGTGTACCATGCGTGTACGTGTGTTACCATGCGTGTACGTGTGTACTATGCGTGTACCATGCGTGTACGTGTGTGTACCATGCGTGTACGTGTGTGTACCATGCGTGTACGTGTGTGTACCATGCGTGTACGTGTGTGTACCATGCGTGTACTTGTGTGTGTATGCGTGTACGTGTACCATGCGTGTACGTGTGTACCATGCGTGTACGTGTGTGTACCATGCGTGTACGTGTGTGTACCATGCGTGTACGTGTGTGTACCATGCGTGTACGTGTGTGTAGTATGCGTGTACGTGTGTGTACCATGCGTGTACGTGTGTGTACCATGCGTGTACGTGTGTGTACCATGCGTGTACGTGTGTGTACCATGCGTGTACGTGTGTACCATGCGTGTACGTGTGTGTAGTATGCGTGTACGTGTGTGTACCATGCGTGTACGTGTGTGTACCATGCGTGTACGTGTGTGTACCATGCGTGTACGTGTGTGTACCATGCGTGTACGTGTGTGTACCATGCGTGTACGTGTGTGTACCATGCGTGTACGTGTGTGTACCATGCGTGTACGTGTGCAGTATGCGTGTACGTGTGTGTACCATGCGTGTACGTGTGTGTACCATGCTGACCGGTGGAGCAGGCGTCCCCGCTAAGGCTGGTGCGGGTCCCGGGTGGTGAGCCTGATGAGGTTCTCGCTGAGGTCGTCGTCCTTCAGCATGGAGGACAGGTTGGACAGGTCCGTCGAGTTGAACTGCACGTCCACGTCGCACGGGTTCATCAGTAGTGCGGATAACGACGGACTACTCGTGTTGCCGCCGTCCAACTGGAATCATCATAACCCTATAACTCATTGCAGGATACTTGGGACAGGATAATTGGGTACTTGACACCACTAACCGTGGACTTTTTATAAACTGTCAAAAAGGAACGTTTCCATATATTTCGTATGAGATTAGTGATACGTGACGTCATTGCTCACTATCATCAATTGACCGCATATTTATTGGTTTCAGTGTATTTAAAAATACAATATTGCAAATGAACAAAAGTGATCAATGAAATGACATATAAAATAAGGTGCGCTTTTATAAAAAATAAGTTTGGTATTTTATTGGGGATGGTGGAAAATACCGAATGATGTAAAAATTATAGATTCGTGATACGCTCACAAAACAATCGAAAAAAGTGTTCCGAATGCAGCGACAGCGCACATACACATATTTCGAATGCGCGTACATTTGCCTAAACAAAAGCCTACAAACTGTATTCTCTTTGGCGGTTCGATTTTGAGGCACGGGTGGCGTATCTACCTTCATATATACAGAATATCATTGTGTATAGGTGAATAAAATAATTAATACACTAAAATACATGTTTAGTTTGTACATGACGAACCATTTGGTGTAGGTACTGGTTGATACGTCATGTCGGCTACTACACCATGGGTTCCGGGTTCGATCCCCGGGTAGTACAAACATATGTGTGCATGAGCATATCTGTTTATATTGGTCTCGGTGTTTTCTGAATGTTTTGTATGTAGTTACAAAAACATGTGTATATTTATCTGTTGTCTAGTACCCATATTACAGGCTTAACTTCTTTCTTTATTTATTTGAGATTAGTGGCACTGTATGAATGTCAGTTATTTTTTGTCATCGTCAGCTCATTAAACGTCCCCACCGAGGGGCACGAGCCTACCCGTATAGGGTGATTAGGCCTTAGTCGTCCACGCGGGCCCAGTGCGGATTGGACGACTTCACACACAACCTTTAAATCTCTTCGCAGATTTGCATGAATATTTCCTCACGATGTTTTCCTTCATCGTAAGAGCGTCGGATAACGTAGGTACATATATTTTCGAAAATACATTGGTACGTGTTGGGATTTGAACCTCAGCCGTCCCGGTAGGAAGGCGACAGTCCACACCATTGAGCTACCGACGCTCTATTATTTAGCGCTTTTTAAATTAGATATATTGGCATACATATATTGGGTCCTGGGTCGTCGTAAATATTATTGAACAAACTGTAACCATCACCAACCTGCGTATACGCTTGCTGCCCCACATCCGCCATGACGGGGTCCATGGTCTGCATGCACATGCCCGCTTGCATGCTCACTGGCATCGCCATGTTCCCCATATTACTCGACATACCGGTCATGTTTCCCGGCATATTTCCTTGTAAATTACTCTGCAGATTTCCGGGTAAATTACTCTGCATGTTACCCTGTAAATTACCCTGTATATTTCCGGGTAAATTACCCTGTATATTTCCGGGTAAATTACCCTGTATATTTGCGGGCATATTGTGCATGAGTATTGGCGAGTGCGCCGGGGACACACACGCGCCGAGGGGCGAATGCACTTGTATGTTTTGCATGTGCATACCAGTTGGTTGCTGCAAGAAAGAAGTTTATTAATTGAGATGATTACCGGGTTAAAAACAAATCAAAAACGGTTATTATGGTTACGCACACATTGAATTCCTATTTGTTTTAATTCCTATTTACTCTGTTTATGGGCTCAATGGCGTAACGGCTAGCGCGTTCGCAAAAGTCAAGTAACTATGGCAATGGTTGATCATTGTATGGAAAAATCATCCCTTGCGTCCGTAGTTCAAAGGTCAAAGTGCACAACGGGACTCAAGATACTATTTTCGATCCCCTATCCGATAGATGACCATTGCCATATTTGCTTCGCATTTCGCGACTGCGTCATGAAAACCTTATTTCTTAACTAGCCTTTGCCCTTCACTTCGCTCGCCTTAAGAAGTTATTCTATTAAGCTATTAATTAGGTATAGTTTTCATACCCTATTTTATCCTTTTAGGGGTAGAATTTAACAAAATCCATTCTTAGGGGATACCTACGTCATAGTAGCTTTATGCGTGCAAAGCATGATCGGTTTAAAATTGATAAAGTTTCACACAAACTTTCATACTCTGTTGTATTCCTTTGGGGGTAAAATTTATCCAAATCCTTTCTTAGCGGCCGCCTACGTCATACCATCTACCTGCATGTAAAATTCCAGGCCGATCGGCCCAGTGATTTAGGCTGTGCGTTGATAGATCACAATGTCATGTTTGTCATTCCGAACCGGTGGTAGAGTCATACAAAAATATAATAATAATAACAATAATTGACGATAAAGTGTCTGTAACAGATTTATTTGAATAAAGATTTTATTTCTTTATTTCTGTCAGTCAGTCAGACACCTTTGAGTTATATATTTAGATAAAAATAGTACAAATTACCTGGTGCACATGCAATGAGTACGGCGCGGCCCGTCCAGGCGACGCCATAGGCTGGAACAAGTACATTATCATCAGTGGCGTGCACAGATATTATGAGTAGGGTATGGAAAATGAGTGACACTAATAGCAAAAACAATAAATGTCAAATTGAAAGCTGTTGATGACAACAGATCGCTCATGGTTTCAAATCTGTAGAGCACAATGGGCGAATTTGCTGGGTTGTCTAGGGGCACAGGACATGCACTGTTTATTTGCATATATGGAGTGCACGCCACTGATTATTTGTCATTGTAGTAAAGAAACTGTTCCGTAGAATAAATAAGCCTATGAAATTCTAGCGGATCGCCTTTTTCTTGCCGATATTTGTGTGTTGGTATATTTTATGTGGCATTTTTTAAATGAGATCTTACTGTTATTTGTGTGTTTATAGATTTTATGTGAAATTTATATGAAATCTTATCGACATTTGTGTGTTGGTAGATTTTATGTGGCATTTTTGTAAAATCTTACCGATATTTTTGTGTTAGTAGATTTTATGTGGCATTTTTAATGAAATTTACCGATATTTGTGTTTGTAGTTTATATTGTGTATCAGTTTCAAGGGTTCCTTTGGCAATAATGGGAATGTGTGTTATGATAAGGTACCTGTAACTGTGTGTCGGGCGCGTGCGGCGACCTCGCGTAGCTGGGGCTGCCCCACGCGTAGCCCTCGCCCGCGCCGCCCGCCCACTACACCACACGGAAGGTACAATGAAACATTGAAAAAAACATTTATTTACCGTAAAATAAATACATATTATACACAAAAAGTAGACAGACACACATACATAAAAACAAAGAGTAAAGTGACAGTAAAGTGTGATCATCATTTAATCCACGAACCATGTGATCACAGTATTACAATAAACACAAAACACCTGCAGTAATATTGGCGACCCATTTGGCGTACTGGTAGACGTCGGCTACTATACCAAGGGTTCCGGGTTCGATCCCCGGGCAGTACAAACATTTGTGTGCATGAACATGTCTGTTTGTAATGGTCTGGGTGTTTTCTATGTATAATGTGTATGTATTGACAAAAATATATAAGTATGTTTATCCGTTGTTTAGTACCCATAATACAGGCTTCACGCTTAACCTGAAGCTTAATGGCGCTGTGTGAATGTCAGTGGATATTTATTTAACTATTCAAAGCAATAAACAAAGCTCACCTGCTCTTGATACGGTGCGTTCATCATAGGATGAGGGGGTGTTCTGTCTGTGGACAACAATTTGTACAGTTTACTCATCATATATCTTACAACAAACCGCTAGAGTACTCGTCAATTCCGTGTTATTAGTGTACAGGACGGTCAGGACGCTCACCTGATTGTAAGTGATACGCCTGACCATGACAGAGCGGCGTTGAAGGAGACCAACAACTGTAAGTCAATTATTATCCTCCACAATGCTGCACTGCGCCAGTAATTTCACTGGCTACAGTGCCATCATCCCGAAACAGAAAGTGCATAGCGCTCTTATTTCACGGGACGATATCTGGCACTGCGGTGGTACCTACATAGACGACTCGGTATCGAGTCTACCACCTAGTACAATACTTTTTTTGTTTTTGTTAATAACCATTAAAATAACATAAACTAAAAAAAATATTGAGAATAAATAACTTAAAGTAAAATAATTCGAACACACATACCTCTAGGCTCAGCCTTGATAGCCATGTCTGACAGCAAATCTGCAAAACAACAAAATCGTCAAACACAAATAAAATTACACTCAAACCTTGAAGTTAGATAATTTGCTTAAAAAACAAAAATCCACACAAATAAGAAACTTAAAATATAAAAAAGCAAAACATGCGAGCTCATCGTAAACATTAAATAAAACAACACTCGGTCACGAGCAATAAACCAACGTTAAAACAATTAAACCAAACGTAAGAAGCACAATATTTACAAAAAAAAATCGCATTAATACTACCATTAATTTGTAAAACATGCAACACCCTGTGTCTAAATTAACGCTAATATGAATATGTGTGAATAAAGGGTAAAAACTTAATTTAAAACAAAAATAACGAAACTGAATTAAAAATCCAAACATAATTGAACACAGTCATGCCACTAAACACGTTCGTACCTTAATCTCGTTTTCTAGGGATTATCTTGTTGAATATAAATGAAAGAAGACATATTTAATTAGCATATTAATAAAGAATTTCGCGTCACTCAAGCTCCATTAAACAGTATCAAACATGTTTGTATAAAAATGTAAAATCACCATAAAACGATCATGTGTATTTTCCAAAATTATTCATAGTTTAAAATGTTCATAGTTTACAGCACAGATTATTATTATTATATATTTTAGTTTGCTGGCAATGTAAATTCATATAAAACTTTAAAAAATATTTGCTATAATTCAATTATAGATATGTTTTGCATTCCACAAATTACAACAATGCCTTTGAGATATTATTTCATACATTAATCTAATAAGAATATCATCCACATATTTTGTTACACAATAAGTAGCACTCTCGTCCGTTTCCAAAACATAAAAATACATAATAGGTTTTCAATAACTACAAATATATACGTATACATTAACATGATAAAATAACAAATAAAAACAGCCGCCTAAACAGTTAACAATAATAATTTTGTTATAAATATTATTTTTAGTTATTTAAATACTGGTAACAAAAGGTAACAATAAAATTATTGCTAAAAGATAAATTTAAGTAACAAAATTATTACTTAAATTTAATTTTTACATCATTGACAAGCATCAAAACAAGCGTAATCTTGTCTACATTTGAAATTTAATATATATTTTTAAAATTTATTTCTTAGCACACATATCCAAATTAGCAATCGTCGACGCAAAATAAAACATTTTGTACTTATTGCATTTTACGCTGCAGATGCATGCGCTATGCAGTCATAGCGACTCTCTCAGCGTTGAAATTTAATTATGCTTTATGGGCATACGCCATAGATCGTAAATGACCTATGAAATTAATGTGTAAACATTAATATGATCTTTTTTGTCATTACTAAAGATATAATTTTAACTCATTATTATAACGACATATCGAATATAATTGGCTCGATATATATTCGATATGACGTTTTTTATTATATCGAATATATTTTATTATTTTAATAATCATGTTTCGACTATCTTTTAGAAATGT
This sequence comes from Leucinodes orbonalis, assembly GCA_019425675.1. Taxonomy (NCBI): domain Eukaryota; kingdom Metazoa; phylum Arthropoda; class Insecta; order Lepidoptera; family Crambidae; genus Leucinodes; species Leucinodes orbonalis. The sequence goes on from PQWD01001137.1 coordinate 71,976, forward strand.
CTTTTCTAAAAGCAATCTGTTGTTCAAATGTCATATTGTTCAAAATGGAGTTCTACTAGTTTCTTTCATGGGTGTTTACGATTGACAACGTCTCGGGTGTATTTTATGGTAAAAACGGTAGGTTTTATTGCTACCACGAAATAAAAACCTTCACTAAACATCAAAAACGTAAACAAAATAAATTAAGACAACAACATTATAGGGATTTATAAACCTACACAAATTATTTAAAAAATACTGTGTGGATACATATAACTCTAAACCATTACACTTATAAAAATAACTAGTAAGACTCAATGGTAACACAACATATTCCAGACAGATATATAAAAAATATAGCAAACATATTTGTAAATGCATCATAAATCCAAAGTTTATTTTTAATTTACCATTAAAAATATGATAAATACATAAAAAGGAAATATGATATATTTAAAAAAAATACAAAGCACAATATAAAAACATTAAAAACAAAAAGAATACATTAATCAAAACATATAAAAATGCTAAAATGTTACCACATAGTCTTCGAATTACATTAAACCTCCTAAATAACATAATTTCCACTAAATTGTTAGTTGAACTATAAATAATTTCGCATAATTGTAAACATAAATAATAATAAATAAAGTTTAAATTCTAAATAAATTAATTTGTTAGTAGAATATAAATTACGCCTTAAACATAAATTAGTTACAGTAACATAGGTTTTATGTAATATTTTTTGTTAGTTTAAATATAATTCATAATATAATAAATACAGTTAGGACCCTCATCCCAAATGAATGAACCTTAGACCATGAAAACATTCAAATATTTTTTATAATAGAAAAATACTGTCACTTTGTGCCAAAACACAATGTTTTATAGTCAAATTTGACAACAATACTAAAACCAAAACTTTAGAATCATACATAAGACACATCACACCTTTCATACTATAGGGGCACATCTCAAAAATTAGCGTTTTTGAGTTTTACTGATAAACGGACCCATAATCAACACATCCACTTGACGCTCTTGATAGAAAGAGTCAAAAAGTGCAATGAAGCTGCGAAAACTTAGCTTATGCCTTTTTCATATTTCCGAGTAATCTATGTCCTTTTAATAGTGTTGGGATAAACTTAATATGCGATAAGTAATTCATAACCTGCGGACATACTCTTATAATAATCTATTATTTTGCAATTCATGTTTTCATTTTTATGACTGATTTTGTGAGAACAGAAGCGCTCAAGAATCTTTAAACGCGTTTCCCAACAATCATGTTTTTCGAATTGTGCCCTTATAATATGAAAGGTGCGACATGTAGTGTATTGGTGGACAAATCAGCTGGGTTTCGGACTCCATACCTGGGGAATACAAACATGTCCGTTTCATGTTTAATATGTGTTTACAAAAATATGTTAAGTATGTTTATCAAACGCTTAGTACAAGCTCCTTCCCCGAATTGGAGCTAGATGGCGTTGTGGGAACCGGCAATCTATAAATAAAGATATCGGCACAAAGCGACAATATTCTTCGCGTACGGTATACAAAAATGCACAGGACACTTACTCTCATCATATTCCTGCAAATTGTAAGACAGTTTCTTCCGTCTCTTATTGCCTAGTATGATCTCTTTATCTAGAACATACGAATATAAACATTAGACATAGTAAAACACAATTAAATAAACATTAAAATTATTGTAGTAATATGTGATAAATACTTTTCCAATGTGTTTACAGTCAAAACTAAAATAAATAAAGTTAAAAAAAACCATATTGCATCTAGATTCATCTTGCGAGTTCAGAAAATTTAATTTATCATTGCATTGTACCATAGCAAGACAATGGCATAATTGGCTGAAGTAGGAATAATAAAAAAACGTATTTGACGATTTTTTAAAATTACCTGATTCAAAAAAATCATCAAAAACGTGCATTTATTATTGTGTTGACTATTTTTAGTTTCAATGGTAGACACTGAATGATGATTGGAAATCATTTAAATCATGCAAATACAAACAGAATACAGTAAACATCAACACACATTACTTTACAAATTATCTAAGCTTAGGTCATCTTACTTTACTCATCAACTCCAGTAGCGCCCTCTATACAAACACTTAGTTTTATTTTTCTACACAGTAATATGTAAATATATCCAAAAACATTTGGCAATGAGGACGGGAAGGTTAATAAACTTTGCGTTTTGTGTTTTCATGTTTGTTTTGACGATTGTCTCCACCAGCGACGTTATTGTTAGTTTTGTGCCCAGTAATCATAAGTTTTGTACGTATTTGAGCTTTATGTATAGCGGTGTAACGTTTAGTTTAATTCAACATACCGGCATAGGACTAGATTAGTAAGGCTCGATCGGAACAAACTTTATTTCCAGTAGTTTTCGTATATGTCAGTTTAGTAAACCTATAGTTAAGTCAACGATTTATTTCATCAAAGACATTTACCGTATTTTCATTTGAAAATTTTCGATGGGGTTGCCTACGAATTTAACCACTCTTATAATTCCGAGATTCGAAAAGACGACGTTATTCGTATATTTATACGACCGATATTTAATACGTTTAAACCGGCAAGCAGTTGTGATAAACTTAGTTCTGATTTTGGTACTTAGAGCCATCTATCGGCGAGTAATAGCAACTGGTTTCATCGAACTCGGAAGCGGTGGCGTGCGGCGCCACTGCCATGTATAATGCGTAGTGTTCCGCATCGGTTAGTTCTAAGTCGTCTTGTAGTCGCCGGAAGGCACCCGCGTCTAAGGCTAACACGCTTTCAGCACCAGAATGGTGCCATCAGTGGGGGGCCGGGTCCCCTTGACGGCACCCGGACCGTTTCCCCATCACCATGGAGAGAAATATGAGTGATACTGTCAGCATAGCTTAGCCCCGCCCCCGAGCCCGAGTCTTTAAGCGAAGTGTGGGAAACTGATGACGTAAATTTGGAGGGACGGACTCCGGATACGCTGCTGACGGATCTGCCCACCGGTTTAGCCCTTTTCTCCTTCCTGCCCTCGGATTTGACGCTGGGCGCGGGAGATTTCTCCTTCCGCCTGAACAGGCGAGAGAAGAACGAGCGTTTCTTCACAGGCGGCAAAGCCGGCTCGCTCCTCGCTACCGATAGTTCCGTTCTATCCCGCTTCAAGACTTCAGGGTCGCGAGTGACCGGTAATTGCTTGCCCGGTTTAAGTATGCTATCGACAGAAGACTGGCTGCTCTTGAATGAGTCCGAGTTCGGTTTCCGAACGCGTTTCGGGGGGAGCGGGGGTGCTTTGTCGTCGTCCGTGTCGCGTTTGAGGGGAGCGAACTCGATAATCGGCCCGCGGTAGTGTTGGACCTGCACGTCCTCGTACGGCAACGGGTCCGGTTCCGCGATACTGATCGGGTTTTTGAACGCGAGCTGCAGACTCGTGTAGGTCCCCGCGTCGTCGAAGTCCTCCACATCGTCCGCGGTGAGGGCGGTCATGTTCTCGAGTCGGGTGCGGTTCTCCGTGTATATTTCGTCGAGCTCGGCGACCTGGTCGAGGAGGTCGTCGAGGGATTTCTCGTTGGGGCCCGGCGGGGTGGGGGAGTCGGCAGTTTGCGTGCTGTTAGGGGGAGTGGGGGAGTCGCTGGTGGAGGAGACGAGTGCGTCGGGTTTGTCGTTGTTGTTGTCGTCAGCCAGTAGTCTAGCGAGCGCGGCCAGGTCTGGCGGCGGCTTGCGGGCGGTACCTTGCGTGTCGGGGATGTACTCGAAGCTGAACGAGTTGCTGCGGCCGCCGTCCGAGAGACGCCGCAACTGGAACTGCACCTGCAGGGACCGCGGTGTGCCGCATTTAGTCGTGAAGTATTTGAGCGACCGATTATTTTAATTGTAATATGTATACGTATTAACACAAAAAGGATCCAACCCACAATATACACATTTGAGATATTGAAGTTTAAAGGTTAAGTTTTATTTGCACATTAGTTGTTATATATATATATATATATAAAGCGTATATTATCAAAAAGAATTCAAGTGTAATGGATTTAATTTGATATATTATTTTGAGGTCATCCTTTTTGAATGGATATTTCTCTATATGAATCCAAGGAGATTGAGTCGTTTTTGAGTAACTTAAAAACGTAAGGGCCATACATGTGGGATGGTAACGACCATCGATTAGTACGTTAAAAATGTGTATATTGTTGATGGTATTTATACTAAAGGCTAATTTACACCCCAGAGGCGAGTTTGGTATACTTAACTCATTTTTGACCTCCTTGTAGATTGGACCATTTTGCGTAAATACGTCCATATGAAAATGTATATGTTATCTACATACATAAAAATTCACAATAGATTCCTTCCTTACTAACAAAGAGTGCAATAAGTCGGGTTTTGGGTAAATTGACTTAAGACCATACACCTTATCAGGAAAATGAGGTCTATATTTTCAAATTAAACGTAATTTTTTAAGTGTCTTAACAATTTTCGGTGAACTAAAGAGCTTGTATTAATTATCAAAAATAGATAATAAATTATTCGCGCTTTTATTACTGTATGTATTCTATGCTCTATATTTTTTTTAGTCATAATGTATAAATGGATTTTGAAAAGGTCTTATGTCAATTTTCCCCAAATACTCGACTTATCGCACTCTTTGTTACGAAGACTGAAATGGTGTGCCCTTACCATGACATGGTCCGAAAGCCTCAGGTCCCGATACGGCGGCGTCTTCAGTACAATCGCGAGCTGTTTGTGAACAAACTCCACGTGCCCCCGCTCCGACCACACGAGCTGGCCGTTCTCCTCGCGGTAGAACCACACCTCCGTGTCTTCGCGGGTTACCTGTGGGATACAGCATGATTCATCATCAGCTCATTTCACGTCTCCACCGCGGGGCACGAGCATACCCGTAGGGTGTGTAGGCCTTAGTCGTCCACGCGGGCCCAGTACGGATTGGTCGACTTCACGCACACTCTTTGAATCTCTTCGCAGGCGTGCGGAGGTTTTCTCGCAATGTTTTACTTCGCCGTAAGAGCGTCGGATAACGTACATATAATTTCGAAAATCCAAAAACACATCGGTAACGGGATCGGAACGGAATCGGTGACGGGATTTGAACCTCAGCCCTCCTGGCCGGAAGGCAACAGTCCACACCATTGAGCCACCGACGCTCTTAGACCAGCATACATAGGTCTTGCTAATAACAAACGCTATATCAATGCCGTTTGTTTTTAGCTCCCGACCTTAACGACATGCATGGACCGACGTCTTACAAAATGTCGCTGGTGGAGGCTGAATGAGGAAATCGTAAGAGCCTTTGATAAGCAATAAACGAAGTAGATGCACACTCACGAAGAAATATCAATCAAAAAATGTCCGAGCCGCTTCCCACATACGTTGACTTATTGTTATATTTATGACATAAAATTATTCGTTCCAATTTTGACCTTAAAGCGTCATTAAAAGAGTGCAAAATCAAAAGCACGAGCATAATACTAGCGACGTAATTATGAAAATTATTCGTTCGAATTTTGACCTTAAAGCGTCATTAAAAGAGTGCAAAATCAAAAGCACGAGCATAATACGAGCGACGTAATTATGAATGAAAATTCTGCCCAACTGACGCGTGTCTAGTCAGTTTATTGTGTATCTAAACCCCCGACGCAAAAAGATATAAGTTTGACGTGTCTGTGTGTGTGTGTGTTGTCCGTGGCATCGTAGCTTCCATATAGCAAGAGCAGCAAATGCTAGTAGCCCCGCGGTACTAGAAGGATAACTGTTTGACAGCAATAAAATAAATAACAAAATAATGGGAGCGTAAATTATCTTGCACGACTTAAGCGTCAATATCTTCGATTGTGGCTTAGGGTTCACACGGGAAAAATATGAAACATTTAGTCGCTTCACGGTGAATCATAAAAATAACAAAAACGTTTAAGCGTTACTATTTAATCGATATATTATTTAGATATTCGAGTTTGAAGCCAGGGACTCCTCGACAGATATTTTAACCGGGAGCCCCTTGACAGATAGAGTTTGAAACCAGGACTGAATTTGCGAAAGGCCCCGCGCCGTCTTATTCCGGCACTTGCCCAATGCAGGAGCCAGGATACCCGCACAGCATAACCACAGAGATAAACAATTTAGATAAAAATTAATCAAGGCCGTCGCTCATGTTGGGGTCTATGTATTTATCGAGCACATGTGTGATATCACTACGTCTCGTTTAGTTATTAGGTGCTAACGTTTAGATATAAGGTTTCAATCTTACTAACTATTGCTGGATCATTGTTATCTGATAAATAAATATTTTTATTTCATTTATTATAACCACCATTCGGTATTCTCCACCATCCGCAATAAAATACCAAACCTTATTTTTATAAAAGCGCACCTTATTTTATACGTCGTTTCATTGATCACTTTTGTTCATTTGCAAATTGTATTTTTAAATACACTGAAACCAATAAATATTAGGTCGATTGATGATAGTGAGCAATGACGTCACATATCACTATTCTCATACAAAATATATAGAAACGTTCCTTTTCAAATCAAAATCAATATTGTGTGATTTTTAAATTATTATTTTACCATATAAGTGATTTTTGATTATATTCAGCAAATAAGTCGCCTGAAAAACCGGTTTACCCAGTTCAGGCAAAATGGAATGTTGCCAACCTATGTGGAATTTGAGCTTATATATTTATTACTTTTTAATGAAATAAATAATATTTGATTGGATTTTTTAACAGTTCACAAAAGTGCGTGAACGATTAGTGGTGTCAATTACCTTCTCGCAGAGCAGTATAAGCGTGGTGCCCCCCTTGAGGGGGCCGGAGCAGTGGCTGGCGCGCACTATGAGCAGGTCGGACATGGCCTTCTTGTCGTAGATGACGTCGGAGGCGACAGGCGCCAGCGCCCTCTGCACCTTGTACGCGTCGTCCGTGAGGAACACTTGGAAGCACAGCCGCACCGCGTTCAGGTCGATGCTCTGCGGCTGGCTGCGGTGCCCGAACCCGCCTGGGTATATATACAAACACTTCTCATCATTCCGCAACAATGATATTCTGTATATATAAAGGTAGATCCACCATCCGTGCCTCTAAAACGAACTGAACAAGAGAGTACAGTTTGTACTCTTAAATGTAAATGGTAAATGTACGCTCATGCGAAATATGTGTATGTATGCTGTCACTGCATTGGGAACACTTTTCGATTGTTTTGTGAGCATATCACGAATCCATCCTTTTTTACACAATTGTTCCGCAATAAAGACGAAAGCCTTTGAGCAATGCGTACTACCCGTGCTAACATACGCAGCTGAGACTTGGACACTGACTGCGGAATTGGTTCACAAGTTCAAAGTCACTCATCATTTGTGCCCAAGCGACACAAAATCTATAAATTTGGGCAGGGTGCTAAATTTCCTGAAAAGTGTCCAACTTTTAGACGAACTCTAAACGACTACAGGTCCGAAGCGACTACAGGTCTGTACACAGATTTCCCAATACAGGAGATGGGGCAAGCCGCGTTAAAAAGTGCGACAAATGTATGCTCAACGAGCATACACTGGCTATAGTTTACGCTCTGTGAGACAAATCAACACGCACGAATTTTAGAAGAAATTACCGTTTTTTTTCCAAAATGCCATCCTATGCAATTGTAACATGCCATCATCGCAGTGAATCAGTAAAATTTACCAAGAAATATAATATCTTTTCACAGGTAAGAACCGAAAAGAAATTGCGACACTGTGACTGCCTATAAATTTGGCGGCTTGTCCAGTCTAATTGTTATTCGGATGTCTGTGGGTCTGTATAACTCTGAATAGGCTCCATAACCGAAATAATAACAAAAATACTGACTGCGAAACGGGTCGACCCGCAGATCCTGGCGGACCCTCAGCGCGTCCGCGATGTCCCGCCGCTTCACGCACTGTATGCCGAGGTTCTTGAAGTGCACCTGGCACGAGTCGTCGTCGCCGTCCGTCTTCACCTTCACCGTGCACACGCCCATCTGGCAGTCGCGCCCCACCAGGTTGTGCGGGTGCGGCCTGCAACCACACACCGATACTATAGGTACTAGGCGGTAGACTCGATAAGTCGTTTAGGTACCACCGCAGTGTCAGATATCGTACCGTAATACAGTAGTGTTATGCACTTTTGTGTTTCGGGATAAAGGGCACTGTAGCTGGTGAAATTTAGGCGTACCACTTACCATCAGCGTCCTGATTTTCCTGTTCACTTATAATACATGAAAAACTAACTGTGCCAAATTCTCCAAAGCAAACTTAGTGAATCTGCACTAAGCAAAATATTTTCTATTTATTTATTTTCTAATAGTATTTATTGACTATTTTCTAATAGTCCATAATGACTTACAAATAATGGAGCATAGCTATCCAAAATAATTAAATAATAGCAAATAATTTACTTGTAAGGTTCATCTTTGGTGACGCACGACACGACGATGATCATGGAGCCCTTGTAGCCGCATATCTTGATGGTGGGGAAGGTCTTGTTGTCCGGCGAGCTGTTCACGCCGGGAATCGAACCCGCCGACCGGCCCTCGCACTCATAGCGAAATCTGTGGACAAATTATTTATATCACTTGTTGACATGAAGAAAGGTGACTATACAATAGACGACTTTTTATCGGATAAAGATGTGCGGTCTTGCAAATAGTGTTCCAGTTTTACAAAATCTCTGTAATAAATTCTCCCATCAAAAGTTTGCGCTGTGAAAAAGATATCGGATCTCATATAGAGCCAACCTTCTGAATCTACACGGCCTACGGTACTGACCCTTACTTCAACAAATTCTACACATCAGTTAATACGAAACAGCCAAGCCATACATATTCACTGATATGTAGAATTTGTTGAAGTAGGGTGATGAACCCTACTTCAACAACACAAATCATCATCATCAGCTCATTAAACGTCCCCACCGAGGGGCACGAGCCTACCCGTATAGGCTGATTAGGCCTTAGTTGTCCACGCGGACCCAGTGCGGGTTGGACGACTTCACACACAACCTTTGAATCTCTTCGCAGGCGTGCGTGAAGGTTCCTCGATGTTTTCCTTCACCGTAAGAGCGTCGGATAACGTACATATAATTTTGAAAATTCGAAAACACATTGGTACGTGGCGGGATTTGAACCTCAGACCTCCCGGTAGGAGGTCAACAGTCCGCACCATTGAGCCACCGACGCTCTCATACATATTAGACTGCAATAATGATGCTGATGAATATGATATATAAATAAAAATAGAGTTGAATATATTTTTAAACGTCATGTATAAAGCTGACCGATATATATCCAAACATTGAGTGAGCGTCACAAACATGAGAAATTCGACTTCCGAATCGGTGATACGAACATCGGAACCGGTTTACTGTTTAGATAACAGTAGCTTACACGTGTAGTCAGTGAGTTAACAACCCACCGCGAATCAAACACTAAAAAATAGCATTTGTTTATATATAATTATTGATAACGCTTGTATTATGTGATGATGAATTTTTGTCGCTTTTTTAGGTACTGTTGTAATATCTGTGTCCTCTTGATTTGGTTAGTTTAAAGTTGCAATCCCTTTATTTTCTATCAATTTTTTGTATTCAGACACACAACGTCAGATAAAAATTAATGATTAATGTATCTTTTTTTCAAAAAAAAAAAAAAACAAAATTCTTTATTCAATTAGGCTTACAAAAAGCACTTATGAACGTCAAAAAATATAAAAATATAATAAAAACAATTAAAATGCTAAACTAAAAATATGAATTTTGATGCTTTGAAAAAAAGCGCTTCAGTGGATTGGCCTGTTGAGAAAGAAGCACCCAAGAAAACTCAACAGTGTAGCCTTTTTTAAAAACAATTACTTAATGTAACAATATATCATAAACACTGAAATAGCTGAGCAATTTAAGACCAAGGATTTTTATCACATAAATATTCGTCAATAGTGTAGTACCTTTTTTAGAAAGGTGGTTTTTTATTCTAGCTTTAAACATGTGTAAAGGTAACTCGACAATATTTTGCGGTACCTTATTGAAAAACTTATACATCTTCCTATAAAAGATTTACCTACTTTATGTAGTCTCAAGTCCGGAACAGCAAGTTTGTTTCTATTCCTAGTATTAAAATTGTGTGAGTCACAATTTTTTTTAAAGGTATGATAGTATTTACGGACGTAAATTAAATTTTCATAATATATTGTGATGCTACAGTCATTATATTTATTTCTTTAAAAAGTTCCTTAAGAGAGTCACGGGGTCTAAGGTTGTAGATAAAACGAATAGCTCTTTTTTGTAGTACAAATATTGTATTAATGTCGGCAGCTGAACCCCACAACAGTAGACCATATGACATGACACTATGAAAATAACTGAAATAAACCAATCTTGCTGTTTCTACATCTGTCAAAAGCCTTATCTTCCTAACAGCATAAGCTGCCGAGCTAAGTCTACCAGCCAGTGATTCAATGTGAGGCCCCCATTGTAACTTTGAATCTAAAGTTATACCAAGAAATGCAGTGGAGTTTACAAGTTCCACTTGATCATTATTCAGAGTTATGTTGGTCTCGACCTGCCTTACATTGGGCATAGTGAATTTTATACATTTAGTTTTTTTTGCATTAAGTAAAAGATTATTAGCAGTAAACCAATGCATTACTTGAGACAGAGCTCTATTTACATCGTCAAAAGTCTCCTTACGTCTGTTAACATTAAAAATCAATGACGTATCATCAGCAAATAGAACTATATCCGAAAGACTTTTACAATAGTAAGGGAGGTCATTTATATATATTAGAAATAATAGAGGGCCTAAAATTGAACCCTGGGGTACTCCCATGCGCAAAAGGGCACCATGCGACTTTGTGCCATTAATACAGACTTTTTGAACTCTTTCAGAGAGGTAAGATTCTACAAGACTCAATGAGCATTCTGATACACCGTAATGTCTCAACTTTAATAAAAGTGTTTTATGGTCGACGCAGTCAAAAGCTTTAGACAAATCGCAAAAACTCCTATTGCATCATGTTTGTCCTCCCAGGCATCAAAAATATGCTTAATAAGTGCAATCCCAGCATCAGTAGTATTTTTATTTTTTGTGAAGCCAAACTGTTTCTCATGTAATAATTTGTTAACGTTAAAATGTGAAAGCAACTGATTGAATATAATTTTCTCAAATATTTTACTTAATGCAGGTAAAATAGATATGGGCCTAAAGTTAGATGGATCACTTTTATCACCGGATTTAAATAATGGTATTAATTTACTGTATTTCATTAAATTTGGAAAGAGACCTTTATCTACACAAGTATTAAATATCAATGCTAGATGGGGTGCAATACTATCAATAATTACTTTTATGATATGAGTAGAAATACCCCATAGATCTTCTGTTTTTTAATATTTAATTCCTTGAAAGTTTTGGTTATTGTGTCTGGAGTTATGTGCTTAAAGCTAAAAATTTTTTGCATTCAGAAACACTAGATGTCAAAAGAGAGCCAGCAATGGAAGAGCTTGAATTTAAAGTGCTGGTTGTTTCAATTGGAATATTGGTAAAATAATTTTCAAATACACTAGCTACTTCGAGATCCGCGCTAACAATATTATCGTTATTTTAATGGAGAAATTATTATCGCGACTCTTATTCTTACATGTTTCTTTGTTAATAATATTCCAAGTGGCTTTAATTTTATTACCAGAACCTATTATTTTGTTACGCAAATAGATCGACTTGGCTGTGTGACAAACTTTTTTAAAAATTTTTGAATAATTTCTAACAAAGGCAATAAATATTGGATCCGAAGATGTAGCTTTCAAGTTATATAAATTAAAAAGTATATTTCTACTTTATATATGCCTGGTGTCGCCCAATCACAGAATTTGGATTTGAAATTATTTACTTTAATTGATTTTGTTAAGAATATACAATCATAGGTACTTTTGATAACATTAAATAAGTTTTCATATAAACTGTCTATATTTGATACATTATAATGCAATTGAGAAATTTTTTGGTCAACAAGAGCCTTGTATCTATTAATTCGGTTCTTATTTACTGGCCTATAAACAATATCTATATTTTTAGAGACATGACAGTGCTCAAATTGTGCCCACTGTCCACTATGGTCTGATTGTAAGCAATTAATTATTGCTTTTTGAAGTATAATATTTTCACAAAAAATGTTATCTAAGCAGGTAGCTGTAGTAGGAGTAGCTCTTGTAGGCTCAGCGAATTGATAGGTTAAATTAAAAGACTTAAACAAATTAATAAACTGGACAGAGTTATGCGACGATTCTAAAATATTTATGTTGAAATCTCCACATACAATTACCTTCTTGGTTGATTTACAAACCTTTTTTAGAACTTCCTCCATAGTGGTCTCAAATAAGTTATAATCAGAAGATGGAGGTCTATATACACAAACTATAATAAACTGCTCAAGCTCTATACAGGAAAGTTCAATAGTTCGCTCAATAGAGTGTTCAACAATATCTTTGCGTTCTTTAAATTTTAAATTATCTTGTAATAGTATAAGTGATCCACCTCTAATAGCAGACACTCTCTTTTCTTAGATAAGTTCATTAATATAAAGACAACATTCATAATTATGAATCTGTTGTGCTTTGTATGATTATTTTGTTCAGAAACAAAACATAATAATATAATTCTGTATAATAAATAATAACACACATTTTTCTAAGTATCTTGCTCGATTAATTTTCGTGCCTTTATTTGAATTCAAATAAGAAAAATCATAATGACTCCACTATAACATTTTTATCCTCTCATATAACTGATTTCATTTAAACGATATTTGTCTTCAATCAAGATATATCAAATACTTCACTATTAAATTTTAGTAATTCGCTTATGACTTAACTGAATGCTGCATCTACTTATTATTCTTGTAGCTTACACTTGACACTTCTAATGACAATTAATTGCTCACATGAATAATTGATATCACTAGAATGCGTTAACTTCATCTGTATGCACAAAGCCGACACTTAAATTATGTAAGAAAATTGCATATTTTTTAGACAAGGGTCCAGTATTACACCCCGCGGAACCCCTCAGTAGTCCTAAAAGCTTTATTATTGAATTTAGAATCGGATAATCTGTGATATCATCATCAGCTCATTAAACGTCCCCACCGAGGGGCACGAGCCTACCCGTATGGGGTGATTAGGCCTTAGTCGTCCACGCGGGCCCAGTGCGGATTGGAATACTTCACACACAACCTTCGAATCTCTTCGCAGGCGTGCATGAAGGTTTCCTCACGATGTTTTCCTTCACCGTAAGAGCGTTAGAGCGTAACGTACATATATTTTTCGAAAATTCGAAAATACATTGGTACGTGTCGGGATTTGAACCTCAGCCCTCCCGGTAGGAAGGCGACAGTCCACACCACTGAGCCACCGACGCTCTAATCTAATCTGTGATATAATAACTACTTTCTGTTTTCTAACTTGAGATCTTGTAGATGTAATATGATAATATATACTACGTAAATTTTGATAAACCTTTCCAGGTGACCTGTTAAGGTGGCGGGTAGCAGATGGATGACAACTGCTAGGGATCGATCCGCGTGGAAATCATTAGCGGAGGCTTTCGTTCAGCAGTGGACGTTTCAGGCTGTCATGATGATGAGTTTTCTATTAGTCGTATCATGTTCTCGCCGAAGGAAGGCTCTCTCATGCATACTCGTATTTCATATTTTGAAGATCTCGTGACTGCAAGCAGTCAATCGGACAGTGTTAATAAACAAATATCCCTGTCACTGTATTGATAATTTGATCTCGCGTTGGCACGCGAGCTACTCTAACGCCTGCGTGTCAACATCTAAAGGAAAACAGTGGTGCCGTGCCGCGGACAATCTGCGCCCATTATAACGTAATGCAGCGCCTTTCAATTGCTTCCTCGCATTATTTTCCTGTTTTAATTCTAGTATTGTGATAGAGAAATAATCGATAGATGTGCGTTAGAAGAGTGAATAGTTGTGAAGCACGTCCTTCAATTAGTGCATTCGCCAAGTGCATTGTTGTGTCGTTTGTAGATTTTTCATATTTTTTATCCACCATTAACAAAAATAAAAAATTTGCCATCGCTTCCAAGATAGCAAAAAAATAACTATGTTTCAGGTGTTTTTATTTATTTACGCAGATTTTGTTAATCCAGTTTTTTTTTAACTCTTCTCGAAGATTCCTACTTATTTCCGATCCAGTGTGGTAGATTCATAAATAATATTCGCTTCATTGTAAGGTATCGATATACAATAGTAAATCTATTGTCAAACGTCTCCTTGAAAGGCTTTAACAGACCCTTGTCCAATCGAATCGTCAACTAACCCCTTGGTTAATTAACGATCTGAAGTATTATTAACATGTTTTTTGAATAATATCTTCATTATTTGAGTTTTATTGCAATACCCTAGTGTTGCATTACTCGATAGTGTCAACAGAACGTCATTTCCTTCACTATCAAAACGTCATGTTTTTGTTGTTACTACAAATAAGTGAAGACGTGTGTACCACCAAGCTACAGTGTTATTGCTTTATCAAATGTGATTGCAGCAGTTAGTCATTACTTGTCAGTTCACTGTTCATTTGCGCCATGCGGGTCCATTGACGATACCTAATCAATCAAGTCATTGTCCGTAAAAAACCCAAATATTGGAACTCGTCTATTTCTTGCATGAGATTACTTGAAAACAAAAAAGGATTTTTGTGAATTCTATTTTTAAATCTAGCTATACTACATCATAATTAACACATACAACACTTTTATATCTTAATTTAGTACTTTAAGTGATTGACATTGATACCTCAATTTGTATATCCATTACTTAAGCGACGACCAAAGTAGTTAGTTACTAAATCTGGAATAACTTTATGAATAATTCTTCATCTAACATCAATAGATTAGTATCATAGCGACTTTACACCTCTGACCAATAAACCATATATGGGTCAGAGCTTTACACTAAAATTAACAGAAATATCAGGGATTTTAGTGGGCTAGGTAATGACTAATGGGCACTTTTTAACCAACTTCAAAAAAGGAGGTTCTCAGTTTGACCTATTAGTATGTATGTAAGTAAAAACAAGTGAATCTTTTGTGCTGACTAATAAAATTATCTTGTGAAAAAAAAACTTTTTTGCGTGACAATAGACAAGAGGTGATTACAGTTAATTTGAGAGACTCGAATGACTCACTAACGAACATTATCAACAGTCCCGGCTTGTTTGTTTGTATTTTCTCTGTGGATATGTCTTTGTAAAATAAAGAACTGCCGTTAGAAATAGTAACGTCAGACAACGAGTTTTTTAACCGAATTCATGTATTTCATTGCCGCTCAAACGTATTTCTTTGAGGGAACTTTTTTCCGATAGTCTTTATTTATTTATTTGGGATAACATAACTATATAAATGAAGACTCTTGGGTATTTAAATAAATCAATTGAGTCTTTGAACACTTTGTATGTATACTGTATGAGATTTTGTATTAATATGTATAATATTATGTATTCGATGAAATACCTATATAACAATTAAAGCTGTCTAAGCAACTTTACTTTTGAGCATTCCTACTCTTGATTGAGTCATGTCATAACATTAATATTTTTAAATATGTAAATATCAATCACATGGAAATGGTCTCTTATTGACAATTCTAGTATTACATGTGTTTGACTTTGCATATAGTTTATCATATATTATATAATTTATTATATTCAGCGATATAAATAAAAAAATAACTCTTCATAAATAAAGCTCTATGATCTTCCTTCACCCGTCTTAGTTAGTCCAATCGATAGCCTGTGTTCATTACGCCGACTGAAATAGCCAGATATTCGTTGCCAAACTCACCATGTTCCAGTTTTAATAGTATATTTACATAAGGCGGTTATTGCACCCGCCCACCAATACCACAGATAGGGTTGCCAAACATACTTTATAATAAAGCATCCTACTTTATTTCAGGTTATTATACTTTACAGAATAAAATTTGGAATATCCTTTTTCTTCCTAAACTTTTCTATCCAAATCAGTTTGTACGTAATTTTTGTCAAAAAAGTTGGCAACCCTAACCACAGCTTCCGATGCATAACGACGCTTGCGAGTGAAAATTTCGTCAATGTAAAAGAAGTTATTTTACAGGAGTACGGCAAACTGCTGATGTAAACTGAGCGAAGAATGTGTTTATATACAATATAGTTCTATTTATGTCATCCATCAACCAATCAGGGTAAAAAAAATATTCCAAAAATCAAATTACTAAACTATATGGAAATCGTTGTCCTATTTTCAAATATCATCTTCAGAATCTATCTTTCAGATATCTTTAAAACAGTTTGCGACAGTGTAAAATATTTGTACGGCATATTCTTTGAAAAGTAACCATAAATGTTTAAATATTTCGTAATATCATCATCATCAGCTCATTAAACGTCCCCACCGAGGGGCACGAGCCTACCCGTATGGGGTGATTAGGCCTTAGTCGTCCACGCGGGCCCAGTGCGGATTGGACGACTTCACACACAACCTTCGAATCTCTTCGCAGGCGTGCATGAAGGTTTCCTTACGATGTTTTCCTTCACCGTAAGAGCGTTAGAGCGTAACGTACATATATTTTTTCGAAAATTCGAAAATACATTGGTACGTGTCGGGATTTGAACCTCAGCCCTCCCGATAGGAAGGCGACAGTCCAAACCACTGAGCCACCGACGCTCTTTCCTAATATCAACACTTAACATTTATATTTTTTTACCCCAAAATAAAAAAATAATAATTAATTAACACTGGCAATGTGTAAAATTTAAAAAGGTAACAAAAAAAGTTGCACCTTTTTTGTCAGCACACTGTTCAAAACTGTAATACTACGCAAGTGTTCACTGAGACGACAACATACATGACGTAACATATTCAATATGGATAATTCATACGTAATAATTCATATTTCACAGCTTGTTTACAACTTTTTATGTCTGCAGCTAGGAATATTATGTCAGACGCGATCAAAACAATAATTACTTTAAACACCCATTTGGAAGATAAAACATAAACAACGTGGCAATGCGGAGTGCATAAATTTATTTGTTTTTTACACGTCACGTCTGTTCACCTACTTCCTACTCAAGGGACTTCCCGCGAAATCAATTCCAATCGAGCAATTATGACGATATTAATTGAAGGAATTAATGTTTTTAAAATTTTATTGTATAGGTAACCAAACGAGTTGACGATTCACCTGGGGGGGTACCGCCATCTCTCAAAACAGTATTACTATAATGAAACATCAGCATTTATGTACCAGAAAAGGCCAAGTAATATTATTTTAAGTGGTACTGTCTAGAGAGAATGTTCAGAGATACCGCCAATCAAAGACACTTAGTACTATGGAGATACGAATGTTCAGCCATCCTTAAGAATTGAAAAGAAATATGGGAAAGGGTAAGGGGCATTTGGGTCTCCTCTCTTACTCGACGAAACAACGTGTGCGTTGTCGTCTCACACACACGAGACCTCTACTAGGAATCGACTCTTTTTCCTAACTGACTACTACTGTTGGCCGCAGATGGCCTTTACGGCTGCACCTATGCTGGAAGTAGACTGCAACAGATTGAGGAGAGAGTGGGTGTGTTTATGGAGTCTTAGCCCCGTCACATTTTCTTTTCCCTAAAATAAATACTGGCTGTATGAACATACGTAGTAAGTTTATTTTTATCCTCACTTGACGGTTAGCAAGCGTGATCCACGCGGTAATGAATGGACGCCCGCATTCAGCGGCCGTTCACATTAAAACGCCATGATGCATTTCCATAAACAAAGCCAGCAAAACGTAGTCCCTTCATAAGAGACAATATCTGTTTGATTTTTTAAAGGAAATCTATATTGAAACATGGAAATTAAGTTTTAAGTGTTTTAATATGTTCATACTCGTCTGTTCGTCTGCATCGAGCCCGCGTGGTGGGTTACGGCCTCATCTTCCCATGGCTATGCTGTGTAGGAAGGCCTTTAGGGATGATGACATTTTTTTCTGCTGTAATATCGATGGACCGCTTAATAATAGGAACATTAGTAAAAAAAATACTCCGTCATCATTAAAACTCACAGAGATCTTCCAGTTCTAAAAGCACATTAATGGACTTTCCCAAAAACGCTTCATATTAAAGGCTCCCTATTTATGACGTCACGCCTCAGTAGTTAGTATGCATAGTTTATGAATTTTGTTCTAAAACTATATTAAATGTTGCGTTTATTAAAATGGTTCCATAGCAAAAGTTGCTTTAAATTGTATGCCTTTAGTTTAAAAATTTTTGACATTTAATGTAATTTAAAAATGGACTTGCCCAACTAACTTTAAAGACTAATAAAATTCATAAAACATGAGTTTTCGGGATGAGATTAAGCAAATCGTTTTTTTAACCAAGATTTGTACTATTCTGAAATAGCTTACGATTTCAGGACCGATTTGTCATGAGATTTCGTCATGCCTTTTCTTTATTGCTCTATAAATGTAGGTACAGTGGTGAATCAAAACAAGTCAAGTTTAACACCAGTCAAGTTTTGTTAGGTTTAAACATTGAAGAAATGGAAAACTACCGTACACTGCACACAAGTAATTCACAAACACGCAAATAAATACTGACACACTAACAAAGCACACGCCCACATACACATTATTCAGAATGTAGGTATGACTCGTTTTATTATTCTTCCAAATTTCAATGTTGTATCTTTTGCTTTAATGTTAGAATACCTAATATACCTTTTTTCTCCTTTACTTAAATGCACAATACTTAATGTTCTAATTAAAATCAAAATGATTTCGGCTGACATTGGGCGATACAGTCTAACTAGTAACAAGCCACTGACTCATTCATTTTTTGTATTTATTCTTGAGTAAATAAAGATCATTATTATTGTGTCGAAGAGAAAATAGAAAAATAGGTACTGCATTATCACACATGGCAATTATCAAAACTCTTTATTACAAGGTGACAGACTCTGTACTGAATCGTCTAGGTAGTACCATCGCAGTGACAGATATCGTCGCTTAAAATACGAGTTTTTTGCAATTCTGTTTCGGGATGAGGGCACTTTAGCTAGTAAAAATTCCGGGTATTTCATACCCGGAATTTTTCATCTAACAACTGTCGTCTCGGGTGTCGGGCGCAGGGCCACGTTGAAGGAAAATGACTACCTGTCATGGTCAGGCGTATCGCTTACCACCAGGCGAACTAACCGTCCCGTTCACTTCATCATATGCTCATTAAACGTCCCCACCGAGAGGCACGAGCCTAACCGTATAGGGTATAGAGACTATAGTCGTCCACGCGAATTGACCGACTTCACTTACAACCTTTGAAGCTCTCTACAGGCGAGCGCAGGTTTCCTCACGATGTTTCCCTTCACCATAAGATCATCGGATAAACGTACATATAATTGTAAATACATACATATTATACATAGAAATAGAAACGCCTCAATGGCTCATTGGTGTTTATGCACACAAACGTACTGCCCGGAGACCGAACCCGAAACTCTTGGGGTGTACCCGACATATCAAACAATTACACCACATGGGTCGGAAAAACATAACAATAAATAACTATTTCTATGATGATTGTTATCGTTGTGTGACTGGTTACAGAACCACAGGTAGCAACACACTTTCGCAGTGGGGTCCGGCATATTCGCGTCGACTTTTCCTCAACGTTATGTAACAGCCGATAATACTGCAATATGAGGAAACCATACGCGTTGGTAACAAATATGTGCACAATCAATCTGATCTGTTCTCCCTACTGAACGGATTTTTATTTTATTTCATTGGTGGACAAACGATTCGACAGTTTGCCTGATGGTTAGTGCTGGCGTCCACTAGTTAAAACATAGTTTGAGAATGCGCGCTTGTATATCCTATATTTATGAGCTATGATATTATTTTTTAGAGAGACCAATGTTGATTTCACTCTGTATCGTTAAGTTCTGGTGGGTGAACTAAGCTACATTGTCTTTTAAAGTTCGTTTAATCCGTTCCTAGAGCTTCATCTGAACAGCATTAATCAGATAGGAAAAAGATTATAAAAAAAGTATTGAAAATAACTAGTCGTAAATGATAACCCGCGATGAGTATTCGCCCACCGCAATAGACGGGCTTGTCACGTTTACATCACTATAGAACTCGATTACACACATCAAAGACGTCATCGGCACGAGATTTGAGATAGAGACGTTCAGTGGTGCTCAGAGAAAGCTCATTGACCTTGATATAATATATAAAAATACATACTATATATTTTTTATACGAATACTCTGATTAAAAAAAACTAAAATAATATGACAATAACAATTTAAAATGTATCATTTTACTCGTATTCGTAAAGCCCAAGATTGTTCAACGTGCTATGTAAGATGTTACCCTTAGCGATAAGATCCGGAACTTGGATATCTGTAGGAGAACTAGGGTGACATAGCCTACAGAATTAGCAAGTTGAAGTGGCAGTGGGCAGGGCACATAGTGCGTAGAACCGAAGGCTGATGGGGCGGAAAGTTTCTCGAGTGGCGTCCACGTAACGGAAAACGAAGCGTAGGCCGACCCCAACCAGATAGACTCATGGCCTAGTTAAGGTTTTTTTTTATCGAACAGGAGGCAAACGAGCATACGGTTCACCTGATGGTAAGTGACATCGCCGCCCATGAACATTTGCAAGACATCAGGTCCCAGAAATGCGTTGCCGGGCCTTTAAAAGTGTGTACGCTCTTTTTTTGAAGGACGCCAGGTCGTATCGCTTCGGAAATGTTTCCAGTGGAAGTTCATTCCACAGTTTACAAACAGCGGGTAACACGACTTATGGTCCGCGTGGAAATCATTCAGGGAGGCTTTCGTTCTACAGTGTACATCAAAGGCTGAAATGATGATGATAATGACTCGTATTCAAAGTTTTTTAACAAATAGGTTAACAATCAAGCTTATAGCCCACCTAACGTTAAGTAGTTATCTTCAATTCACCAGTAAACCTTAATAGATCTCAATGCAGTTTCCAACTTCTCTTCAACCTGTCGCAGTCCACTAGTTCACGGCAAAGTAAAGGTTTGCCCCAGTTCACGCCCGATATCCCGGTCCACCGCTGTCCTCATTCAGCCTCCACCAGCGACCTTTCACAAGTCGTCGGTCCATCGGGCCGGAGGGCGTCCTACACTACGCTTGCCAAGACGCGGTCTCCACTCCAGAACTCGTTTGCCCCAACGGCCATCAGTTCTACGACATACGTGACCGACCCAACAGTTGCCAACATATCAATCGCTTTACGACACTTTTTGGTCCAACTGTAAACTAGATATCCCGGTACAACTTTTTTTTTTAATCAAATCAAATCAAATATTATTTATTTCATTAAAAAAAGTAATAAATATACATAACAAGCTCAAATTTCACATAGGTTTAAAATAATGAATATATAGTATAATAGTGTTCATATCATAAAACAGAACGAATGATTGCAAAATTTAACTATTGAGATACAATTACGAGCCTATAGCCTAACAGATTTTAAAAAGCGGATTTGGGGCCTAATTGTTGAGGCAGCCCTATACTAAGGTACCCACGCAAGCGACCTTACATCATTAGACCAATGTCTTTCCCAGAAGACATTATCCCATTGTCATTGTCGGGTAAAACACTGAATAATAAATTAGCAAACTACGCATAGCTAGTTGACTTTACACTTGGAAATCAAGCGGCGCGTGGGCATTTTGTGACGCGTCACTAAAACCCATAACAACGTCGATATGTTCACATATGAGTAGGGTTGCCATCCGTTCTATATGATAAATCTATTCGTACTATATACAGTGAGAATTTTGAATCATAGGCCTCCATTCGAAGTTTTATTGTACTCATATGATGGAATGTTTTTATGGAAACCTGATACCATATAGATTTATCATAACACAAGTAAAGATAAAACTACAAAAAGAATAATAAAATTAAATGTGTACTATTAATTTCTTTAAATGAACTAATTGTACTGTTTTTGAATGTATTAAAAAGAAAACTATTTTATTTTAAAAAAGTGGCAACCCTACATATGACGTTTTACTCGTAAAACACAAATTCCGGTGTTTTGTTCACCTTATTCATCGGATCATAGGTAATATGTATGTATGTATGTTCATAGTCAAAAGTATGTACCCGATGTAATACGTCGTACATAATTTGCATTAGAATATTAAATACTGATTTCACTTCTAATCGAGTTAGTTCGATTTATTATGCTGAAGATTATTATATAGCTGAAAGAGTTGGCACCGACTTCAAAATTATTAATGAATCATTTAACCATTTCTTTTAACCTAGGAAATAAGTATTTTTTGCTTGTTAGTTTGAAGTTTTTTATTATTTTTTATTTTATTTTCCACATTTTTAATTAAACCTGGCCTTTGGCGTGGTTTATATTGAACGACCGCTATATTAACAGCTGAGACCGACAGCTTAACGTGCCAAGTATGGATGCTAGATTTTTTTTCGATACTTGGTAGATTCATTAAAAATACTTTAACATTAAATAAAACACACAGACGGACAGACAAAAAATTTTAAAATCGTTTTAGTGTGTGTATAATTCATATGCATGTAGTAAAAAACGGTTATTTTCAATAACAAACAGACATTCTAATTTAATTCATATGTATGGATATTAATAATTTGCGCGATAATTAACGCGCTAGTCGCTACGCCATTGATCCCTAGACAGACTGTTAGTAACCAATCTTTCATTTTTTTTTTATTAATAAAATTACATCTACAGACTCTATTTAGTTTAAGATTATTTTGTAATTTAATTATTATAATATTATTTAGTGCTCCGCGCATGGGGCAAAATAATTGGTTAAAGGGGGAATGGGATAACAGAATTAAAATAACTAAATATTTACATTAGGTAAAGTAGGGGGGTGAATAATATAGAATAAAGGGAATAAATAACATCATAAATACTCTCTCTCTCTCTGTTTTATAGTAGCCAATCTTAAATGTTATTGTTTTTGTAACTTGTAACTAATTGTTTACCATAAACAAAGTAACATAGTTCCCCGACGTTCCCGCTACCAATATAAACTGTTTCAGCTGAAACTGCTGAAAATCCGCGCCAAATACTATAAACATTTCAATCTATTGTGAACGGGAATGTGTTGCGAGCATTTTACAGCATACGAAAATACTTTACTATTGGATTTTGCGTTTGGTTTATAACGGACAATTGGCTGTAATCAGTCCGCATTTGAATGTTTTTTTTTTGTCACATAGTAAACATGACGGTCACTTACGGTAAGTGATACGCCTGACCATGACAGATGAAGTATTGGTCGAAATTAATATATGCAAATATTACCAAAAACATTTTGTATAAAATTAGCCCAATCTCTCGATAGCTTCTTTGTCTCTAAAAAGTAATAAAATCTAGACAAAGTCGTGCAAAGTCTAAGGTTCCTTACTGCGATTTCTTTATGATTATGGTTCCTCTTGTGGGACTTGGCCGTTAAACATTATCTGTACACTAGTGCTTTTGATTCAAGCCTACAATTAATTGTTATTGAATCAACGGGCAGATTAAGCAAGGAACATGTACCATAAGTTTAAAATAAGAACATTAATAATACTTATTTATATTATTAAATGATTCTTTAAATTAAAATAACACTTATTAGTAGATTAAATCACAGTATTACAATATTACTGTTTCCCGCGCGCAATGCTTATGTCAAGACAGAGATATGATATTCGGACGTGACATCACTCTTTAATTGATTAGGGATGGCTAGCGTTGGTAGTTTCTTTTCTTACAATTTATATAATAATACAAGACGACGACTTTCAGACGCACTTTTCGATTTTGTTACATAATATATTTTATATTTCATTTATTTAGTATTTACCTTTTTAATTATAATATTATAATTGGATTAGTATAATTAAAACTTTCAATGAATGGGGCTATGATTATTGTTATAAAAGCTGTACGTAATTACAGTTTTTGCTTTTAGTAATTTCAAAGCTTGTTACCAGCTTGTTCCATATTGGTAAATGCTGTATAAGTACCTACGTATACTACTCGGTACTTTCTACAATGCGAGTATCTACATAGTAATACAATATCGTACATAGAAACACCCAGACCAATACAAATACATATTAACGTACAGACAATTTACTGCTTAAAAACATTTTGGTTGTAAACCGACTTAAGCATAACACAAAAACTTCAAAAACATTCGATAATATGTGCAACACAACTGCATAACGCATCACAGCGCGTAACATGTGAGTAATGTGTTGTTTTCGAGCAAACGCCCTTGGGCCATCATTCATTAGTGGAAACCACGGATTTGCTACAGGACCATATTTATGAGGAAAAATAACATATTTTCACACACTGAAATTGGTTCACTCATGGGGAATGCGTAGACGAAATAAAGCTGCTGTATGAGTCCATATGATAATGAATTCGTTGCATAAGGAAGATCGCACATTGAGTTTGTTTACCCATGGAACGCCGGAAATCCAGACACCATAAAAATATCTAAAAATCTCTAGAAAATCAACAAACTTATGTATCTTAATTTTTATCAAATATAAACTATTATCGAAATATATATAAGTGTGCTGTCACTGCATTCGGAACACTTTTTTCGATTGTTTTGTGAGCATATCACGATCTATACTTCTTTTACATCATTGATTGGCATCATTGGCATCATTGATCACCTTTCGCGATTCTCAAAAGCATACGGACACTCGACATGAAAATCCACAACCATTATTGTAACAAAACCGGTTTTATTCTTCGGTGAAAAAAATATAATTGGACTGGTTCCGAAATTCGCGAGTAAGACTTTATTCCAGTTTTTTTATCATCACGATAATCGTTTGTAATTGTTTCTTGATTATTCATTATAATTAGTTATGTTATGGACAATAAATATGAATAGTTTCCTTGTAACACACCTGCAAACAAAACGATATGGGACTTTAAAAAATAACTCTTCAATATGATATGTAAAAAGCATAGTAGGCGACGAACCAGTGGTAGCTTCATTTGACATTTATAAGTGTTCTGTAAGGACTGAAACTGAATAAACACTTTTCATTTTAATTTCATTCAAGATGGCGTCCGGGGTATGACATGAGGCGCAGGGGAAGGGACCCCCGCACACCACCCGCGCTCGTCGCATTATTAGTGCTGCGCTAGCCCATATCATTATCGACCGAGTTTATCGATTTCAACCTCGCTCACGTTGTTGTTTATTGTGTTTTTAAATAACTTCGGTAGCTTCCTCATCACGTTTTATATTTTCTTACCAGCTCATTTCTTATCTAAATGAAAATTAATTAAATATCACTAGTTTGACAATCAATAATGTTAATTTTAATGTGGTCATAAGTGCTTTTACCACAATATCCTAAACTGAATAAACCTGATTCATTTTAACACAATTTTTCATTGGAACCCTTATAGATTCAAGTCTGTCTGCAATATAAGCATAGTACTATTCAAAATATTGTGGGGTATATTTATATATATTTTAGGATTCCCCATACATTGATCTGAAACTCAAAAATATTTTTTCTTCGTACCCCCACGTGTGAATTATCAATGTGTTGATCTTGAAAAAATATATTCAGGTTTTATATTTTTATAAATACATTACCATAACATCATACAACAAAATTTAGTTTGAACAAAATCTGTATTTTTTTTTGTATACGTCATAAACGGTGAACCTGCTGGGGAACCCTCCACGAACGAGTTCGACTCGCGCTTGACCAATTTTTATTTTAGCTATAATGAACCTAATTAATGATCTATGTGCTCCGAGTGGGCTAATATATAACGTACTTAGTGTGGAATTTTAATTTTATATTCAAATTTGTTTACATGTAAGCAAATAAGTATAATAAGGATGTGTGACATCAACTTTCATTTTTAACATTACGGTTACTATAATGCGAGGTCTGCTCATAAGGTAGGTATAGTTGTACAAGGCAATGTTTGCACGCTTCCCACGCGCACGCGCAAGCCTCCGACCCGAGCCAATCACTTGTACATTATTGAGGAAAACTCCTGACACAATTTGGTACCGGTTCGGTAACAACTGGTATTTTTCTATGCTTTTGCCCGCGGCTTTGCTGGCTTTAAATTCGGACTGATACAGTTTTCGTTTTCTGATGTAAAACGCAGATAACTCGGAACACAATATTAATACGTTGATTTTAATTCGTTTTAAATGTTTTACGATTTGTAGTGACAAACCCGCATACCTACAGATTTTTTTGTCTAATTCTAACCCCCCACTTCCCTTAAATGGGAGTGGAAGTCTGTATGGAGCATTATACAATGTGTTAGGTACAAAGCTAAAAATTGGTATGCTGACTATTTGTTTGTAACAAAACAAAACAGTTAAAATAATATTATTTTCGTAACCAGGAAAGGACAACCGTGTTACCCCGAATTTAACGAGAGCGAAGCTGCGGGCAAAAGCTAGTAGACTTGGTCGTCGCAAGAAGAAACTAGTTTTTATAACCATTTTACATTCGAAGATGATAGAACCGTTATCAGATACTTTCCAAAATAGTTCGAGTCCCAAACTATATTTACGTCGCGAACTATATTTTTGATTTTTGACGACCCAATTGGTGTAGCGGTTGAGACGTCGGCTGCAATACCAAGGGTTCCGGGTTCGATCCCCGAACTGTACAAACATTTGTGTCCATGAACATGACTGTTTGTAATGGTCTGGGTGTTTTCTATGTATAAAATGTATGTATTTAAAAAAAATATATAAGTATGTATGTTTATCCGTTGTTTAGTACCCATAATACAGGCTTTACGCTTAAGTTGGGGCTAGATGGCGCTGTGTGAATGTCTGTAGATATTTATCCCACCAAAAACATTCTGTAAAAAATCTAGCCAAGTCTCGATGGAGCTGCTTGATTATCTCTAAAAAGTAATGAAATCAAGACAAAGACGTGCCAAGTCTAAGGTTCCTTACTGCAATTAATTAATTATTATGGTTGATGTTGTGTGACTTGGCCGTTGAAGAGTACACAAGGATACAAAACTAGGTGCTTCATGACACCATTGCACCAATCTGTCGCCAGAACCGCTACCCATTGACGGTACAAATTTGCCACTTGGAAAACGGTGATTCAATAGCCCATCGATTGTAGGCTTGATAAAGCCACTAACGTATAAAGAATGTTCAACGGCCAAGTCACACAACATTAACCATAATAATTAATTAATTGCAGTAAGGAACCTTAGACTTGGCACGTCTTTGTCTTGATTTCATTACTTTTTAGAGATAATCAAGCAGCTCCATCGAGACTTGGCTAGATTTTTTACAGAATGTTTTTGGTGGGATTTTACTTCTTTTTGTAGAAACTTGAAAGGAATATTAGACGACCCATTGGGTGTAATGGTTGAAACGTCGGCTACTACACCAAGGGTTCCGGGTTCGATCCCCGGGCAGTACCTACAAATATTTGTGCACCAACATGTCTGTTTGTATTGGTCTAGCGCGCTCGACTTGGGGGGCACTACCGTGCCCCCGATTTTTGACATCGGATGAAGCGGCCCACCATGTTAAATATATATTGTTTAAAGGCGGTATGTCAATCTCTTATAGTTTGGCTGGGCTCTTTTGTTATCTAAGCAGGGTCACCAGGTACTCCAGATCTTCGATTATCCAAGTTATTATAGTTTTCCCTTTATGTAACCATTAAACCCTGACTCTGTACCAAATTTCAGCTCTGTGAGTTAATGGGAAGTACTAGTTCTATTTTGATGATTTTGTTATCTAAGCAGGGTCACCAGGTACTCCAGATCTTCGATTTTCGAAGTTTTCATAGTTTTCCCTTTATGTAGCCATTAAACCCTAACTCTGTACCGAATTTCAGCTTTCTGAGTTAATGGGAAGTACTAGTTCTATTTTGATGATCATGAGTGAGTGAGTGTCTGTCGAAAATGCGAAACTTTGCTTTCGCTTAACGTCGGAACTAAATGACCTACAGACTTGAAATTTTGGATTTAAAGTAAGTTATTATATCTTACTAGATGACGAAAATTTCAGCGCTCTGGTATTATCCAAAGGTTCTCAAATCGGGGCCTGAAAATGCGGCGAAATGGATCCTGTAAAGGATGGTACGGCAGTGTTTGCTTCGCGCTCGACTTGGCGGGGCACTACCGTGCCAGATTTATTTTTTTTTTACGTCCGCTAACAATATCTTAACGACATCGTCCGTGCAAAAATAAAATCATGTGCAACTAGAACTATTTCGAAAAACCGTTTTCGTCCGCATAAGAAACGATTACGTCTCGTTCTCGGCTTAAAGCTAATTGTATACAAACAACACGGCGACTTACCTGAGTGACTTGGGCGCGGGCTGCTCTATAATGTAGGCGTAGGGCGCCGGCGCTTGCGGCATCATGTCGGGACGCTCCGCTGCGCCCGCGCCGAACGACGGGTCGCTCGCCGATATCACCTCAACTGCGCATACAACCACATACATAAATATCCACAAAGCGCCATATAGCCTCACTAAACAACGGTATAACTTTATCATCATCAGTACAGCTTAATATGCCCACAGCTGAAGCTGAATATGTCCACTCAAACTATGAATATGCGGACAGGTGTTGGTCGGTGCCGTGAAAATCGTGTAAGATGGGGATATTCCAGAAGCAGTATGTGCGACCTTGGTGCCCCTCAGACAATGGAACACCTACTGTCTGGCCCGAACTGTCCATCTTCGTCCTGTTTCCGGGACCTCTGGATGGCAAATGAAAATTTATTGGTCTCATTACCATATCTAACTTGTGAATCCATATCGACTCGATAAAGAGACTACTTACTAGGTAGCAGACTCGATATTGAGTCGTCTAGGTAGGTACCACCGCAGTGCCAGATATCGTCCCGTGAAACGAGGTGTTATGCGCTATTGTGTTTTGGGATGAGGACACTGTAGCTAGTAAAATTACCGGGTATATGAGACCTAACATCTGTTGTCTTTTATGTCGAGCGCAGTGCGGAATTGATGGAGAATAATAACTATCAGTTGTTGGTCTCCTTCAATGCCGCTGTCATCTCCACCACAATCTCTTAAAGCAGTATTGTTATAATGATACGTCAGCATTTTTGTACCAGAAAAGACGAAGTAATATTATTGTAACACTGTTTTAAGAGATGGCGGTAACTCCCCAGGTAAGCGTCCTGATCGGTAGGCTCGTGCCCTTCAATGGGTACGTTCATCATCATCAGCTCATTAAACGTCCCCACCGAGGGGCACGAGCCTACCCGTATAGGGTGATTAGGCCTTAGTCGTCCACGCGGGCCCAGTGCGGATTGGACGACTTCACACACAACCTTCGAATCTCTTCGCAGGCGTGCATGAAGGTTTCCTCACGATGTTTTCCTTCACCGTAGGAGCGTCGGATAACGTACATCTATTTTCGAAAACACATTGGTACGTGTCGGGATTTGAACCTCAGCCCTCCCGGTAGGAAGGCGACAGTCCACACCACTGAGCCACCGACGCTCTTACGTCTTTCTTGGGTACGTTAAATGAGCTGATTAGGTTAAACAGCCAGTTACAGCAAACAAACGTTTAACAAGGACAATGACGCACCGCCAGTGCCCGGGAACAGTGTATTTCGATCGGTGACACTGGGAACTCTGGGAACCATCTTGGCCCCATTCCAAAGCTCTCCCGCCAACATTCTATCATATGCCGTTGAAAGTTTACCAAACATTACCTAATCGTACCAAACAATACATTGGTTGGTTCATAATTTCTAAATAGATTGTCAGTTTTTGTCTTTATTTGTGGTTTAACGTGTATTTTCGTGAGCGAGATGTTCCGTGCACATTTTTGTTAGTCCTAAACAAAATCAGTTCCGATTGCAGATTTAAAAGACAATAGAAAGTTTGTGGGGAAATTCCCTGCGACTCTTTGACCGTCCTACACGACGACATTAAAACATAAAAATATAATTATATGCAGTTTTAGGGCGGCTCATTATAACGTCCCCACCGAGGGGCAAGAGCCTACTCTTAAGGGTTCATAGGCCTTAGTCGTCTAGTCGGCCCGCCCAGTTCGGATTCGCCTACTGCTTCGCACAACCTTTGAATTTCTTCATATGCATGCGTAGGTTTTCTACGATGTTTTCCTTCGCCGTTAGGGCGTCGGATACTAAGATATTATTTCAAAAATTCGACAACTCAGGACAGTATCATGTTAAAGCGCAGTAAAATTAGTAGAGTCGACCCCACTTGACGTCGGATAAGACGTTTTACAAAACTGCTTTTACTACAAATCGAAAAACGGTCCATAATCAAGGAGATTTACTCGTAAGACTCAAATTTCATAACTCCTTAAATAATGCGATATACTTACAAACATCACTCAGGTGGGCGCTCTGCTCTCCGACATTATGCACTAACACTGCATTTGGTGCCACGCCTTCTGGAACATAAAGTAACATAAACAAATATCCTACATGCACTTTTTTATAGAATAAGTCATAAAAAAATAACAAATAACGTGAGGCATCAATGATGTGGGGATAAGCGCGTTCGGTTGACGAACGTGCAAAAGTGAAGCAGCAACCGTAATAGTCGATTTTCGGAAGGGTGACCAGGAAATATGATCTAGAGCACGAAAATATCATGTTTCGGAAGAACTAACCGCTTGATCAAGTTAAGCGGTTGGTGCTGCTAGCATTTAATGGTAGTAGTAACAACACCTATTTTTCAGAATGACTTATCACTGTCGGCCGCAGGTGGTTCTGAGCCCAACAACACCAATCCGCATTGGGAACGCATTGTAAAACAGACATAACCAAGCTGTGTTAAGGGCTATGGCCTTGTGGTGGGACGTGACAGGCTGCTTGGCTAAAATAAAGTGCAATTGAAGAATATAGCTCAAAACATGCCGCTATGAAAATGTTATATATGTAATGCAAAAACAAGATCAAATTAAGTAATTAATCAAGTAACTAAGCGTACTGATAAGCAAGCCTAATAACGAAATACATAGCATCGAAACCAAATCCATAAATAATAAAGAGTACTAAAGTACTTCAGCTCGTATTAATACCAATACTTCCTAGGTAATTCGTTGCAGACTGTCTTCAGTAAATTCGACGAGTTATTGGAAGGTAATGATCAATTTCCCAAACTTCACATACTTTTATACGACAGTATTGTTGGGTTTTTAATCTCGAACCATTACGTATGTGGAATCCAAAGACAAGAATACCATTGGGTAATTCCATATTTCAAAAATTATAATTACCATGCCTGTTATGTAATTTAGCCTATTAATGTTATTTGGGGATTTAAGGGTCATAGGATTTTATGTAAGACATTTAGCTAGGTACGTTACGTTTAGGTTACGGGTAGGCTCGCGCCCCTCGGTGGGGACGTTTAATGAGCTGATGATGATGATGATTTAGCTAGGTGTGAGACTAGATGTTGAGTTATCGTTGTTATCGTCCCGTGACATACAAAGGCTTTATGCACTTTTCACTGCATAGGTAATAGTTTACGCGCGAATATACTATTTTATTTATTTATTAACATTTCATTAACATATAATATGATTCTAAAGTACAGCATAATTTTATTTATTTTTATTTATTTATTTGAAACACAATTTTATATTACACACGAAAACTCAAAAGCGTTAACAGATACAGTAGTCAGGACTGTGTTGTAATAATAAGGTGGGTGCTAATAGCTAGTTTGAGAGAGAAGTTTGACATGAGGCTGAAACTGGCAGAAAATTCTAGCAGAAAAAACGCGATGATCAGTGACAAAAAAGACTTGGTCGCTGTTTTCAATTGAATATGGACAAAATTATTTGAAATATTTTCACGTTGCAGTCAAAGGTTGTAAATGAAAACGGCCTTTTTTGGTGCCAAGTCTTTTATCGTCCCTGACCATCGCATTTTTTCTGCTACAATTTTACTGCCACTTTCAGTCACATAAGTTTGACAAACTTTACCGTGTACCACATTCGTCAAAGATTATAACTGTATCTAAATTTCATATATGTCGTGTATCTTTTGTATGCAATGTTGTTGGTGTACCTAAATAAATAAATAAGTAAGTATTTCCAAGCCGCTTTCGGCTACAGTGACTGTTGCACGGGCTCAGCAGCCAGCGTCTCTCTGATCCGCGCGGTCATGTGCTCGTCATGGCTACTGTAGCCAACTGAAAGTTTTGCCTTAAAGGTCCTTGAGCACTTCGGGCACGTGAGTTTGCCGCCGCTATATAAATAAATAAGTAAACTTATAAACACGTTATACATAATAGAATAGCATTACCACGACACAATATTATGTTTGCTCATTTGCGCCTACCTAACCTTAAAAAAGAGCGTCGGTGGCTCAGTGGTGTGGACTGTCGCCTTCCTACCGGGAGGGCTGAGGTTCAAATCCCGACACGTACCAATGTATTTTCGTATTTTCGAAAAATATATGTACGTTATCCGACGCTCTTACGGTGAAGGAAAACATCGTGAGGAAACCTTCATGCACGCCTGCGAAGAGATTCGAAGGTTGTGTGTGAAGTCGTCCAATCCGCACTGGGCCCGCGTGGACGACTAAGGCCTAATCACCCTATACGGGTAGGCTCGTGCCCCTCGGTGGGGACGTTTAATGAGCTGATGATGATGAACCTTAAAAATGGGGACGCACCATTGGGGACAACAAAGACGCATTGGGGATCTGCCAACATAAACTGGACCGGCATTATGGGAATATTATTCTAGCAGTCAACAAGATGGGTGCAATTAATCAAACAAAACCAAGCTTTCAGTTTACATAATGTACAATTGGAATCAAAAAACGAATAACCATTTACATTATCAACAGTTTAGTTTGACGAAACATGAGAGAGAAGAAAGAGAGAGAAGAAACACTAGAGAAGCTTCACAATGTTTTCATGATTTATGTAACGTGTTTAGATTCAGTACTCATGTTTGGTCTAGAGCAGTGGCGTGCACTCCATTATGCAAATAAGCAGTGCATAAGCAGTGCATACCCTGTGCGTCTAGACAACACGGAAAATCGCCACCATATTAAATGATTCCCACTTATTCGCCCATTTCCTCTATATATATGAAACCATAGGCGATCTGCTGTTATCAACAGCACTCAATTTGACAAAAATGCAAATTATATATTGTTTTTGCGATAAGTGTCACTCACTTTGCATACCCTACTCATAATCACTGTGCACGCCACTAGTCCAGAGCATCACGTACCGCTCGTTAAGATTTAAACCGACCGATTAGCTGGACACTCCGCCACAATAGGGATGATGATTTTTTTCTGCTGTGTTACTGATGGACCGCTTAATAATAGAAAAGTTGGTAAAATAATGACTCCGTTAACATTTAAACTCAAAGTTATCATAATTCTAAACACCTTAATGGACTTTCTCAAAAAACGCTTCATACAAATGGCTACGTAATTATGACGTCACGTCTTTCTAGTTAGTACCTCTAGTTTATGAATTTTGTACTAGTATATTAAATGTTGCGTTTATTGAAATGGTTTCATTGTACAAGTCGGTATGTTAAATTGTATGTGTTGTCCTTTGGAGTTCAATTTTTTTATTTATAAATATTGCCCACCCAACTTTGAAAATTAACAATAAAACATGAGTTATCCAGCTGACAGATGGCACATGGTCATTTTAAGCCCATATTTGTAATAATTCTTACGATTCGAGGATCCTGTCATCATGCCTATTCAGGCACATTTATGGTTGGCATGAAACGGTCTGGCTAGGACATAGCAGGCTGAATCACCTGATTGTCCGAAAAGAACGATGATTCCGTGCTTCGAAGGGCACGTAATGCCGTCGGTCGCGGCTACAATCTTAGGATGGTAGTAGATAACACCCACCAATCCGTTAAATCCGTGAGTTAAAGCCCCCATAACTATGCTTTGTGGAAAGTCCTCTCTCTGCAGTGGATGGCTACAAGCCACAGACATCAGAATATACATTAGACTGGACAAGCCGCCAAGTTTATAGGCAGTCCCAGTGTCGCAATTTCTTTTCGGTTCTTACCTGTGAAAAGTTATTATATTTCTTGGTAAATTTACTGATTCATTGCGATGATGGCATGTTACAATTGCACAGGATGGCATTTTGGAAAAAAACGGTAATTTCTTCTAATATTCGTGCGTCTTGACTCGTCTCAAAGAGCGTAAACTGGTAGCCAGTGTATGCTCGTTGAGCTTACAGTTGTCGCACTTGAGACGCGGCTTGCCCCATCTCCTGTATTGGGAAATCTGTGCTACAAGCTGATGATAATGATTGCAACAGCACACAAAAGCAAACCACAAGTAAGATACATGTTTACAACAGATAAATAAAACATGTTAAAGTGAGACTAAGATATTGGCATACAAAATGCATAGTGCTAAACTATGCATTTGTATTGTTTTGCATTTACCGCATATCAGAGTTTAATGTTTGTTATGTCGGAAGAGAAAAACTATTTCTACCGATAACGTAAATACGTCTCTACCATGGGAGTATGAATAAATACGGACAGTGTCATTAATATATAAAATGTTTCCCCAAAATTACGGCGCTGACTATGGCACTTTGAAAATTGATTTTCCGATATAATTGGCAAATTAATTTAATGTTTTAAACTAGAAATATGTAATGGAATTGTTCATTTACCTATGAAAAGTAATTCCTTCCTATATCACTTCCGTTTTTGCACTATTTTACTACGCAAGCGATATTATTTTCGAGCTAAATGTCTTTTATATACAAATGCTGGCCGAAGTCCGAACACACTTTTGTAGTTAGCGAGACTCCGTCCGTATCTTTTTTTATACATCCATGGTACTCTACCAGAAGGAAACCACAATTATATTTTTTATGATCCATATGTATTACGAGTACGTGGCGTAAACCGGGATATCTGCCACTAAATGTAGGCGCACTCCAGCAGTGAGCTGCAATAGGTTGAAGAGAGTAGTATAATAGTTGACAAGTACACCAGGGGTTGCGGGTTCGATCTTCGGGCATCACAAACATTTGTGTACGTGATCGTACTTGAATGTGCGTGAACGTGTTTTTGTATTGGTCTGGGTGTTTTCTATGTATAACATCCGTTCATCATCATTAAACGCCCCACCGAGGGGCGAGAGCCTACCCGTATAGGGTGATTAGGCCTTAGTCGTCCACGCGGGCCCAGTGCGGATTGGACGACTTCACACACAACCTTCGAACCTCTTCGCAGGCGTGTATGAAGGTTTCCTCACGATGTTTTCCTTCACCGTAAGAGCGTCGGATAACGTACATATATTTTTCGAAAATACATTGGTACGCACGGGATTTGAACCTCAGCCCTACCGGTAGGAGGGCGACAGTCCACACCACAGATTTCCCAATACAGGAGATGAGGCAAGCCACGGTTTTAAGTGCGACAAATGTAATCTCAACGAGCATACACTGGCTACCAGTTTACGCTCTGTGAAACGAGTCAAGACGCACGAATATTAGAAGAAATTACCGTTTTTTCCCAAAATGCCATCCTGTGCAATTGTAACATGCCATCATCGCAATGAATCAGTAAATTTACCAAGAAATATAATAACTTTTCACAGATAAGAACCGAAAAGAAATTGCGACACTGGGACTGCCTATAAACTTGGCGGCTTGTCCAGTCTAATTGTATATTCGGATGTCTGTGGTCCACACCATTGAGCCACCGACACCGTTCATTAAAGTACCCATATTACAGGCTAAATGCTATGTTTAAGACTAGATGGCGCTGTGACAATATGAGTGAACATCTATTGTATACTAGATTTCATTCTACAAAAGTACAATTAATAAAAGGATGTAAACATAAAATTCAGACCTTTATAAGGCCGACTGTAGTAAGGTGAACGCCCGGGCCGGCGACCTTGCCATTCAAATGAGCGACGTACTTCCATACAAAATAATGAATTTGCTTTAAAAGGTGATTTATCCCTAGCAAGGTTACAATATTATTAATAAAGACCTATAAACCAAAGTCAAAGTCATCAAATATTTAACATTCGATTAATACAAGTAATTAAACTAAAGCGCGCGGTGGTTTTATGCGATAAACTTTGCGTTACAAGCAATGCGATTAACGCACATCATTTCATATCCGGTAATACAATTAAAAACCATTGTTTTACGCACATATATTATGTATAGTAACGACCCACCTTGTGTAATGGTTGAGACGTCGACAATTACACCGAGGGTTCCGGGTTCGATCCTCGGGCAGTACAAATATTTGAGTGCACAAACATGTCTGTTTGTATTGGTCTGGTGTTTCTATGTATATGTATTTAAAAAAATGTATGAATGTGTATCAGTTGTTTTGTACCCTAACTACAAGCTCCTCGCTTAATATGGGGCTAGATGGCACTGTGTGAGCGTCAGTGAGTATTTATTTATTAAATTTATTGCACCTTAACATTTTCAATCCCAAATTAAGCATGGAGATTACTATGGGTACTAAACAACTGATAAATATACATGTTTGAATATATTGGTTGAATATATTCATGTCAACAAGGGTTCCGGGTTCAATCCCCGATCAGTACGCATTATATGCATGAACACGTCTGTTCTGTTCTGTCTTAGGAAAGAAGTATCGTGCAATACGAGTTTTTAGGGTTCCGTAGCCAAATGGCAAAAACGGAACCCTTATAGATTCGTCAAGTCTGTCTGTCTGTCCGTCCGTCCGTATGTCACACCCTTTTTTCTCGTAACTATAAACCTACACTATTCAAACTTTGTAAGTATAAGTATTTTGTGAACCGCTATTAGGTTTTGATAAAAAATTTTAAAGAAATATATATATTTTCGGGTTTCCCATACATTGTACTGAAACTCAAAAATTGTGCCCCCCCCCCCTTTAACTTCTAAATATGAATGAATGAAATCTAATATATATATATATGATGTACATTACCATAAAATCTAACAACGGAATTTGTTTGAACGATTTCTGGTGTGTAGTTTTTTTATATGACATAAGTAAAAGGTGAACCACTATTTTTCATATTAAAGCTGTAGTAGGTGCTTAGTAATAACAAAAACTTCTTTTATGTTACTTGCTGCTGCGGAACCCTCCACGGGCGATTCCGTCTCACACTTGGCCAATTTTTTTATAAGTGTACAGGACGGTCTGGCTCACTGATGGAAAGTGATATGCCTGGCAATGACAGAGCGGCATGAACAGTTATCATTCTCTGGGTAGAGTAAGGTTCATATACCCGGTGATTTTGCTAGCAACGTGTACTCATCCCGATACACAAAGTGCATTGCACTCGTGTTTTCACGGACGATATCTGGCACTGCGGTGGTACTACCTAGACGACTCAGTATCGAGTCTACCACCGAGTGAATATTAGTATTATCAATCTTGTATACAGCAACGCAATATAACTGTACAACATTTTATTATCTTTCCTAGGAATTATCTCGTAGACCGTCTAGAGACCTAAGTACCTACAGTGATTAGTAATTAATGACTGCAATAAATGTATTTAATTGGATAAATATTTATTAAACCAGCACACTTCAATCATCGTCATCAGCTCATTAAACGTCCCCACCGAAGGCACGAGCTACTAGTATATGGTGATTAGGCCTTGGTCGTCCACGCGGGCCATTGCGGGTTGGACAACTTCACACAACTTGAATCTCTCGCAGGCGTGCATGAAGGTTTCCTCACGATGTTTTACTTCACCGTGAGAGCGACGGATCGTACATATTAATTACGAATTCGAAAACACATTGGTACGTGGCGGATTTGAACCTCAGCCTCCGGTAGGAGCAACAGTCCACACCACACATGAGGTGACGACCCCTGTGGTGTAATTTGTTGAGATGTCGACTGTTACGAAGGGTTCCGGCTTCCGGGTTCGATTCCCGGGCAGAGGAAGCATTTGTGTGCATGAATATGTCTGTTTGTATTGATCTGGGTGTTTTCTGTGTATAATATTTATAAAAAAATGTACATAAGTATGTTTATCCGTTGGCGAGCGTAGATGGCTATCAGCCCTTAACAGCCCTAAGCAACGAGCCTAAGGGTGTGCCAGAGTGGGACGCAATTCTCGGCTTAGGGGGGCTAGGTGCCTGGGGAGAAAAGCGACCGGGTACGGTAACGTGAAAAGGGACTGGTCAAAACTACAGGGACTCGCGACGAAGGACCAGTGAAGGCCGAATTCGGTCTTGAAATGTTGCGTGTATTCTGCTGGGATGCTTCACGCGCTTTGTCCGCCACGATGGCGACAGTAATCGGGTAAGAGGTATAGTCCAGCATTGAACTGTAGTAACAAAATGAGGATACATTTTAATTTCAATAAAAACAAATTTTACATATTAAATAGCGTTCAAATTTATACACAAAAATAGCAGCCAAGATCGAGCGGTACTTGCCTATGAAGGGTTCCGTAGCAGCTGGTAACACAACGTAAAAAATATTATTATTTACTTAGGCATCTATTACAGTTTTTTATCAAGAAAAATCATGATTCACGGTTTATGAATTTGGTTTATGTTAATTAAATTAAATGTTTTTTATTTGAGTTTATATAATAAAAGGCAAATCGCTGTTTGTTCAATACAAAATATGAAAGTTCTTGCTCTCAAAGACGTGTGAAAACGAAATCTTGCGTGCGCCATCATCGCGTCATTGCATTAGACATCGTCTAGTCGACACATGTGACAAGTGCAATGCATGGTACAACTCATACTATACCCAAGTATAAAGCATATACTAAAAGCATCAAGCATGAAAGTATATGAAAAAAACGGACGGACTCTCGCTGATAACAAGTGTGGCAAAATTCAATCGTACGTTTTGGCCGGACAAGCAAATTAACCTAAAAAGAATAAATATCCATCGATATTCACACAGTGCCATCTAGCACCAATTTCAACGAGGAGCTAATATCAAATGCAGATAAAAATTATTAACATTAGGTATTTTGCATGTATGCAAGTTCATCATCATCAACTCATTAAACGTCCCACCGAGGGGACGAGCCTACCGTATACCGTGATTCGGCCTTAGTCGTCCACACGGACCCAGTGCAGGTTGGACCACTTCAACAGCTTCTTCGCAGACGTGCGCAGGTTTCTTCACGATGTTTTCCTTCACCGGAAGAGCGTCGGATAACGTACATATATTTTTCGAAAGTTCGAAAACACATTGGTACGTGGGGGATTTGAACTCTCCCGGAAGGAGGGCGAAGTTCACACCATTGAGCACGACGCTGTATCCAAGTTACAAATACAAAATACCTACGATTACTTAGCGTACCAACAACGTTAACTACAAATTGTTAGTAAATTAAATAATTCTGTACAAAAATGTAATAAAAATATTAAGCAACGTTAAAACCAAACTGATGTTCCTAACACGACAACGTCTCGCTTAGTCATAGTCCAAACAATCGAAATCTAGGCGAAAGGTATCTTACTCACTTGAAATATGATGGTACAGTCTCACCATTGCAGCTGACCTTTCATTTGTATCCAATATAACAGTTTTCGTCCATCTTATAATGGAAAATTATCGACATCGGGTCAAGCGACTACTGACTGTACAAAAGTATTCCACGTGTAGTTTTTTTTTTGAAATTTACGGTTCAATACTTACGGTGTAGGTTTTTAATTTTTTTTCAGCACAGTGATAGGCTTATTATTCCGGCCTACGGAGGCAGGCGAATTAGTGCGCCACTTGATGCCCGACTGATCAAAATCAAAACAATGAACTATGGTTAACGATATTTGCATAAAAAACAAAAACAATATTAAAATAACCGTGCCGTTTAATTAATATAAAAAAAACATACCTACACCTACTTTCGGCAATATCAAGCCGGAGAAATACTAGATATTTATCTCACTATTATCATAACGATATGGCTTTTCATATCTCAAATGGAACAGTTGATTGTCCCGAGCTTTTGGAGCGAATCGGTCTTAGAACTCCGTGTCGTGGAGGGAGGAGACAGTGCATTCTGTACGTCCCACGGTAAAATCAATTATAGACAAAATTCTTATTAGTGAGGGAAGCAGGTGTTTCAATGACTTAACTCAAAGTGTAGATGTAGACTTATTTAATCTACAACTTGCAACTTGCGAACTTTTTTTTTATGCACCAATGCGTACCGATGTTTTTGGGTTAAAATTTACTTTATACTTTGTGTTATTGTGGAAACTTTTATTGGCCTTCAATATTTATATTTATTATGTGGCTAAAATAATTAGCTGTAAAAATAAGTAAATATTATTCAGAATTAATTACTACTTATCATTTTGCAGCACCATAAAAAATATTATTTGTTTTAACAAAATTTACCTCTTTTTTGTACCTTTTTGGTTACATTGGTCATACCAACCTTAAATATAATTCACTACTGGACTGTAACATATACTTAGGGTTCGAAGAAGCTGCACTCGCCCTAATTAAAACGAGGAGCTAATATGGATAAAATACTAAATAACATTAGGTATTTTGCGTGTACCAGACTAGGGTCGTAACCACAGACATCCGAATATACAATTAGACTGGACAAGCCGCCAAGTTTATACGCAGTCCCAGTGTCGCAATTTCTTTTCGGTTCTTACCTGTGAAAAGTTATTATATTTCATGGTAAATTTACTGATTCATTGCGATGATGGCATGTTACAATTGCACAGGATGGCAATTTGGAAAAAAAACGGTAATTTCTTCTAATATTCGTGCGTCTTGACTCGTCTCACAGAGCGTAAACTGGTAGCCAGTGTATGCTCGTTGAGCTTACATTTGTCGCACTTTAAACGCGGCTTGCCCCATCTCCTGTATTGGGAAATCTGTGGTCGTAACATATTTTATACCTAGGTATCTTAGCAAATCTAACATTAAAGTAATGAGCATTATGTATTTGGACTGAGACTAATGAGATCTGTCACTATACCCGACCCATTTGGTGCAGCGGTTGTGACGTCGGCTGCTACACCAAGGGTACCAGGTTCAATCTCCGGGCTGTACAAACATTTGCGTACTCAAACATGTCTGTTTGTGGGTGTTTTCTACGTATAATAAGTACGTATTTAAAAAAATATATATTTATCCGTTGTGTAGTACCCACAATACAGGCTTCACGCTAACTTGGGCTAGATGGCGCTGTGTGAATATTAGTGGATATTTATTTATTTATCTGCACTCGCCACTTGTCTGGTGAAGCTGTGAAGGCCACCCGTGGCCTACAGCCAGTGCTAGACTTAGGAATGGGGCTGTTGGAGAATTCAAAAAGGGCTAGATGGAGCTTCAATAACCAACATAAGATTTTCTGTCCAAAAATGTTAAAAAAATATTTCAGAATTTTGGCAACTATGAAACAGCGAGAAAGTAGGTAGTTCGCATGGCGAAAACTTCACGTTTTGGTTATATTTTCAAAACGATGATAATGGCTACATAGCCCTTTTCGGGCTTAAAAGTTAATGTAGCTAATAAAATCGTGTTAAAAAAGCATTTCACCTATACTAAAAAGTGCTAGATCTAGCCACAAAAGGGCCAAGCAACACTGCCAAAAGCAAAAGTAATTAGGGAAATAAAGCATCATTTTCTTAGCGTAGGTGGCACATTGGTGTGGACTGTGGCCATCCGATCTGGAGGGTGCAGGTTCAAATCCCACCACGTACCAATATATTATCGAATTTACGAAATTATATGTGCGTTTATAAGACGCTCTTACCCTGAAGCCACACCAACGGGAAATGTCATTAAATGAAAGCGTTGATGGGCGTTTAATTTCAAGTGTGGCCACCCACTTTTACACGTTAAATATTGCAGTTATGACGTTGATGTTTGTTAGAATGGCGTTAGACCTTAAGCCTTAGTCTGGCCCCAGCATTACGGTGAAGGAAAACATCGCGAGTAGTTGATTCAAAGTTTTTTCGTGAAGTCGGCCAATCCGCACTGGGCCCTCGTGGAAGACTAAGGCCTATACACCCTTTACTGGTAGGCTCGTGCCCCTCGGTGGGGACGTATAATGAGCTGATATGATGTGATAAAACTCGTCACATCAAATGCTAAAAAATAGGTTGCCATCTGGCGCCATTTAATTTTAAAAAATACGGAACGATGTGGTTTTGTGGGCGGGTCCTGCTTGGGCTTAGAAAGATACCCTCGTTCATTAAGTATATTTGATGAGTTTGATCACACAATGCAATGACAATGACAACCTCACAGATAAGAAAAGGTACAATTTAAGCATAAAAAGTACCTAGTTAAAAAATATTGGAGTACATCTGAATTAGAATTCTGGCAGAAGCCAAAATAGCCCTGACATAGCAAGAAACAATAAGTGTTATGGATAATGTGAATAGGCTAAAACTTTGCTAAGTATCCATTAAAAAGGTTTTATAATATAGGTTATTAATTATAGGTAAGGTGTACTTGCTTGGAGCAACTAGAACTAGGGCTAGCCCTTTTAAGTGTCCTTATTTAAATGGGAAAATTTATCATACAATTACGGAGAATAAACAAATGTTGTTAGATTGTGAATGGGTCCGAACTTGTAAGGTATTCTTATCATTTTGTTATAGCCAACAAGTACCAGCATAAAAAAACATTTGTCATGCAAATAAAGTTATTTGATTTTAATTGATTTATAACCAAAATTAGTGTTGTAAATGACTCAAGTCACTGAATTGACTCACCATCATTTACAATCAATTAAGTCAAAATTTAAATTTTAAATATGGCCAATTTCAGTCATTTTGATAACAGTAATATTAAGTACTTTATCAAGTTCTTTCTTAGTTTTTAAAATTGAAATGTATAAAGTAACCTGTTGATAATGATTTTGATTTATGATAATATTAACCATTCTGAAAAGTAAGTTTGTTTATAAAAATAACAAAATCATAGCATTCATCATTTTACAAAGTTGGTATGTACTTTTATTACAAATTTTATGTTATTAACCTATTGTGATAATCCCTTACTAAGTAAATAAATAAAATATTTGATAGTTGAAATGACAAGTAATATTAGAGTTTGACTGACTGAATATGCAATTAATGACAGGTCATTTAGGGTTTCCAACAATCAAGACTTGACAAATTTACTACCCTGGAACCAGGGGGCTTACCGCCATCTGTTAATCTCTCTCATTTATTTAAATGTGTTATTTTATATTTAAAAATGTAAAAAAAATATATAAGTACAGCACATTTACCATTTCCGGCTTACAAAATTTACATTAATAACAATCTTAATGAATTTTGTAAGCCAAAATTATAACAATAGTCAAAGTCAAAGTCAAAAACATTTATTTCAAATTAGGCTTACAAAAAGCACTTATGAACGTCAAAAAATATACAAAAATAAAAAACGATTAAAATACTAAACTAAAAATATGAGTTTTGATGCTTTGAAAAAAAAGCGCTTCAGTGGTTTGGCCTGTTGAGAAAGAAGCACTCAAGAAAACTCAACAGTGTAGCCTTTTTTAAAAACATTTTCATTTTCCTTAATGCAACAATATATCATAAACACTGAAATAGCTGAGCAGTTTAAGACCATGGATTTTTATCACATAAATATTCGTCAATAGTGTAGTTCCCTTTTTTAGAAAGGTGTTTTTTTATTCTAGCTTTAAACATGTGTAAAGGTAACTCGACAATATTTTGCGGTACCTAATTGAAAAACTTTATACATCTTCCTATAAAAGATTTACCTACTTTATGTAGTCTCAAGTCTGGAACAGCAAGTTTGTTTCTATTCCTAGTATTAAAATTGTGTAAGTCACAATTTTTTTTATAGGTATGATAGTATTTATGGATGTAAATTAAATTTTCATAAATATATTGTGATGCTATAGTCATTATATTTATTTCTTTAAAAAGTTCCTTAAGAGAGTAATCATGTACAAATTAAATTACTTATCAACTCAACTAAACATTGTGCTTGTCAGTTAAAAGTATTTTAGCTGGTGGATGGCAGTATACCTACGACTATTGTAACCAAAGAAGTTCAAAAGTTATCAACATTTATAAATATATAGGGGAAAATCCAATTTGCTTATCATTATTCCAGTACTGTCTAAAAAAAATAATACAAAATGTGCAAGCTTTTTTTTAGGTTTATAAACACCCATCACCCATTCCATGTTATGATCCAACTTCTGATAGTCGCAGCAGTGTTTTACTACATGAAGTTTAACCCTTTGAATGCCAATGACACCAAGCGGTATCAGAAACAATAGATTTTATACCTCTGGTCTGGTGTTCAAATGGTTAAAAATTGAATGTGTACTTAACAATAGTTACCATATTTCTATGGTCTATTATTGATACTATATATATATATATATATATTTAATAATAAAATATAAGAATCGATATAGGCAATAATTTGTAATTAAGTAATTACTCCTTTCAAACCCCTATCAAGTGCAATCTATTGAAGACAATTACATCATTAATACCTACCAATATATTAAAAACCAAACATCTATCTGAAGCACACATACAACACTTTCCATGAACATTGTGCGGCCAGTTAGATATTTTTAGAACTACACTCAACCACAACTACAGAGTAAGCTATAACAGTACTGGCTGGAAATATAGGGCTGAATGCCGCGCTGTGAGCTGTAAAACCAATGCCCACACCATTTAGATAATTAAAAAAACAAAATTAATTACGTGCAAGGTGCGAAGCGCCAGTGTCAATTTGGTCAACTAATTATGGCAGACTCATGCAACTGTTCCACATGGTTTACCTCGGCTGATGTCCATGGCACTATACCGATTACCGCGGAACACCTCACAGCGGTCCTTCCGCACACGACAATATCAGACCGCACATATTTTTAACTTCGTCATAACTG
The DNA here is from genome assembly GCA_019425675.1 of Leucinodes orbonalis. Classification (NCBI taxonomy): domain Eukaryota; kingdom Metazoa; phylum Arthropoda; class Insecta; order Lepidoptera; family Crambidae; genus Leucinodes; species Leucinodes orbonalis. The sequence goes on from PQWD01001137.1 coordinate 116,944, forward strand.
TTACATCCACACTTCCCAGATACAGAATTCCTGCGTATTGAACTTTGAACACACTCCACACCACTGTTATGATCTACCAGATTCGTATTAGAAAACCAAAATAACACACACACGATCGGTTTCACAAATTGTAAACTAAAAACATACCTCCACAGGCATGAACGATCCTATAATAACTGTCTCTTCGCTCGGCCAAAGAACTAGTTATCAAGGTCTCGTCTCGATCGCTGCAAACGCGCTTCCAAGAACTATTCACAGGTTATATTATGATTGCTTACGAGTTGTTATAAAATTTATTTGAAAGTCCGGTAATTTCGGTAGTTTATGTCCGTAATTATAAATTTTGTCAACTTTTAGCACAAAAGAAGTAAAGTTACAATACTAGTTCGACGAGTGAATGTCAAAAATGATGATAAATTATACGTGTGTGCGTGAACACTGAGCATCACACTTCGACAGACTGATTACGATTGGTTCGCGCCATGTCACATGGCCGATTGTGACGTATGCGGACACTGCGCATGCGCGCAGTGAATTTAAAACTTTTTACACAGGTGTGAGTGAAACAAAACGCTGCTATGCTCCTCTTCATAGAGTTATTTATAAATAAATCAGCACGCGAACTCTCTTTGATAACTTTTAACTTTACTTTAATGCAGTATTAAAACGCATACTATGTAAACAAATGAGTTCTTATAGTTATTTAGTTAAAAACTTTGTAAATGCTAGTTCTACAAGACAACATGTTGGTCCTATCTAAAATGATGTAAAACCTAAAAACTACCTATCCTACCATTATTTCGAGCACCAAATAACGTAGATGAGTCAGAAGGCTTTACGGCTACTGAAATAAGGAAAAGCGTGGAGGCAAGCGTAGGAATGCTCGGAATATTAATCCTATTTCAGTTTCAGTGACTTTGGGCGTGAGTCACCGTCGATTACGCACCTCAACGCGATCGTATTGAATGAACTTTAGTTTAATGTAGGTGCTGTTTGTTACTACACAGTAGCTACTTAAGTTTTTAAACTGCATGAATTGTGTATACTAAATTTAACTGACATTTATACAGCGCCATCTAGTCCCAAACTAAGCATTAGCTTGTAATATGATTAAACAACGGAAAAATACTTATATACTTTTTTAAAATAAATACATAAATCTCGGATCTAAGGTATTTTTGTATTGTGTATCATGTGATGTATGTTTCACGGAGAACTTAAGTTACATATTATAACTAGTGATGAACTAGTGATGAACTTGTATTGGTTCATCATCAGCTCATTAATCGTCCCCACCGAGGGGCACGAGCCTACCCTATTAGGCCTTAGTCGTCCACGCGGGCCCAGTTGGACGACTTCACACACAACCTTCGAATCTCTTCGCAGGCGTGCATGAAGGTTTCCTCACGATGTTTTCCTTCACCGTAAGAGCGTCGGATAACGTACATATATTTTCGAAAATTCGAAAACACATTGGTACGTGTCGGGATTTGAACCTCAGCCCTCCCCGGTAGGAAGGCGACAGTCCTCACCATTGAGCCACCGACTCTTGTATTGGTATTAAGAAATAATTTTCTATTCTATTCTATAGAAACACCAAGACAAATACAAAACAGTTGATGCACACAAATGTTTGTACAGACCAGGTATCGAATCCGAAGCCCTAAGTGTACTTAAAGCCGACTTCTCAACCAGCCCATGTGCAATGGGGTCGATACTGAGTCATCTTTTTAAATATTAAACGCAGTGCTATGGTCCATTCCTATCCCTTGAAAATCGTCGTTTTATGCACTTTTTTGTTTAGGGAAGAAGGCATGTACTGTAGTAACTTTTTTTTTATGTTATAATTGTACAGGACGGTCTGGACGCTCACCCGATGGTAAGTGATACGCCAGACCATGACAGAGCGGCATTAAAGGAGACCAACAACTGATAGACAGTTATTATCCTCCACCAATGCCGCACTGCGCCCGTCACCCGAGACAACAGATGTTAGGTCTCTCATACCCAATTTCACTAGCTACAGTGCCCTCATCCCGAAACACAAAAGTGCATAACACTCCTGTTTGACGGGATATATCTGGCACTGCGGTGGTACCTACCTAGACGACTCAGTATCGAGTCTACCACCTGGTAAAACTAAGTAAATGAGATTATCTGAGAATCAGTCATCTTCGGTGATGCGGCGTAGGGCAGCGTTGATGGAGAATAATAATCATAAAGTTTTTTTGTTTATTGTTTTCCTTCATACTGTATCTTACATGATCAGACGTATGATAGGTCCTACCACAGATTTCCCAAAGGGGCGAGCCGCGTTTAAAGTGCGACAAATGTAAGCTCAACGAGCATACACTGGCTGTCAGTATACGCTCTGCGAGACGAGTCAAGACGCACGAATATTAGAAGAAATTACCGTTTTTTTCAAAATGCCATCCTGTGCAATTGTAACATGCCATCATCGCAATGAATCAGTAAATTTACCAAGAAATATAATAACTTTTCACAGGTAAGAACCGAAAAGAAATTGCGACACTGGGACTGCCTATAAACTTGGCGGCTTGTCCAGTCTAATTGTATATTCGGATGTCTGTGGGTTCCACAGATATCCAAATATAATTGTATTCGGATATCTGTATATATCGGTGATAGGCTCCATCGGGTTAACGAACTAGGCCCCAATGTTGTCAACTTTGAAATTGTCTCTCACGCAAACTATTCAATTTATAAAAATATTATATTAGAAACCTCGATATCATTTTTCAAGATCTACACGTGGGGATACGTTGAAAAAAAAATTTTTGAGTTTCAGTTCAATGTATGGGGAACCCCAAAATGTATACATATATTTTTTAGTATCTTATCAAAACCTTATAGCGGTTTACAGAGTACATATACTCACAAAGTTTGAATAGTGTGGTGCTCATAGTTTCGGAGAAAAAAGGGTGTAACATATGGACGGACGGACAGACAGACAGACTTGACGAATCTATAAGAGTTCCGTTTTTTGCCATTTGGCGGAACCCTAAAAAGTCGCTTTGACTGTCGCTATATCCCTATGTATGCTAAAATCTTTAACACTAAGCAAAGGATTTTGATGCGATGCGTTTTTTAACAGACAGGGTAATTTAAGAGGAAGGTTTGTATGTTTAACAACACCCATGAAATAGCGAGATGTCGTAAATAATTATTTTTTTCTCTAACATTGCTAATGCAGGCTGAACCCTACGAGATTTATCAAAATAATGTATATATATTTGTATATAAATCAACAACAATCTTCACAGTTTTCATGTAGTGTATTTAGTATCAGCATTGCACCCGTGCGAAGCCCGGGCGGGTCGCTAGTTAATAATCTGTTTATTATATGTAGAGTGGTGCTAGAATCGAAAGAGGATGATATTCATTTATTTCGACATACGTGTATTAAACCATCATTCAGTTTAGAGGGAAAACATTAAACAAAACTTGATTCATAAATTACTCGTTAGATATACCCAGCCAAGAAACACATTTATGTTAGCTTATAATTAAAATACAAGTTGTTCGCAAATCTTGATTTCTGAGTAGACGCTTAATGAATTAAGATGATCCTTAACAGAGTTTATTATCACAAATTAAAGTGATAAAAAAATTTTGAGTAGGTAACTAATTGTTTCTTATGAAATTGTGCGCAGATGTAATTTCGATTCGTTGTCAATAACAAAGTTAATATGAATCATGTAAACAAAACGCAGTGCAATTAACCCTTTACTAGTCAGAGGTGACTTACACATACTTTCCGTAATTTGAATCTTATCGTCTTACAATGCAGTTGAAAATCAATGATATTTAATAAATACAACAGAGTCAAACTTAAAAAACCTAACAGGGTTAAAGTTAAAGGGGGGAAAAGCGTTACCCACCGACAAAAAGCGGCACGGAGTCGAGGCAAATCAATCCACGACCGCGGGGGCCCGATCTCGGCGATGGAGAACGCCATCTGACAGACAACACGCGAACTAGGGCCCCGATTCCGTTAAATGTACAATGCAACAATTCTATCTTTAACGTGAAGTAGTTGTCTCAATGGTAATATTTTGCACCCATTTGTTCTGTTTTATGGTAGATGTTAATTGATAGACACAATTAGACAATTTATTCTACAATACAATGACTATTTTAGAGAACTCCAAATTTGTACCGGAATCTTAGATTAACAATAAACAGACTAAATGCACAATCACGGAGAAACGTCAACTAAATAATGTCCGAGCCCCATAACGTACAGTCATTGTTATATTTAGAACGTTAAATTCATTTAAATTTTATCCTTACCGCGTTACGTAGTTACGAGCACACTACTATGTCATTATGACATGTAGCGAGCGACGTGATTATTAATGAAAGTTCTGCCCAAATGACGCGATGGGCAGACTTTTGACGCGGACACTGTATGATTGAGATTGTGCATTTAGTTTAAATTTACAGTTGATTGTAAAGTGTCATATGTCAAGTAATTTAGTAGAATCGAGGCCTGGCCACACAAACCGAACCACAAACGGATTTTTTTTTCTACTTTTTTTTTGACTACTGCTGTGGCCGCAGACGGCCTTTACAGCTACACCGGGCAACTGGCGAGCGCAGATGGCTCTCAGCCGTAAGCAACAAACGGAATCGCACTAGACACAACTGCTCCGCCACACACTTATATGTAAACTAAATTATCGCCAATCACCGCATGATTTTAAAGCTATCATGACTAAGTTAACATCAGCGGTGTAATAATAATAATCCTGACCGATGCTTTCATATAAAACACGAATAGTGTGTCGTCACATCGGCATGAATTAAATCCGATGCGCAATACCTATATGGACGTTTTATGTTCATACAAACACTGTATTTATAAATCATCGGCAAATTGATACATGTTTTTTTTTTTTAATTTGGGTAAAAAAACAATGTAGAACAATATTTGCTTACAAATAACATGACAAAAGTGCTATTTCTACACCAGCATCAATTACCACAGATTAATAAATACATAGTGAATAAAGAGTGGCAACAACTACTTAAGACAGTGATTCTACACAAAAGATGAAATGATGACATAATACTGAGAAATTCGTTACATAATAGTAGGAACATTTTATTAACAAAGTGGTTCACACAAAATTAAAGGTAATTCAAATTAATGTAATTAAACATATTAAAAAAAAATAGTAGGGAACATAATTTCTGGTAGAAAAATAATATATCATCATTAATATCACATCCGTTTATTATACGTCACCACCGAAGGGCACGAGCGTACCCGTATAGGGTGTATAGGCCTTAAGCCACGCAGGATTTGCCGACTTCACGCATAACCTTGGAATATCTTCGTAGGCGTGCGCAGGTTTCCACGCGATGTTTTCCTTTACCGTAAGAGTGTCGGATAAATGTTCATATAAACATATTATATATATTTTTTGTAAATACATACATGTTATACATAAAAAACGAGTAAACGAGCCTTAGTCGTCCACGCACTGGGCCCGCGTGGACGACTAAGGCCTAATCACCCTATACTGGTAGGCTCGTGCCCCTCGGTGGGGACGTTTAAGCTGATGATGATGATGATACATAAAAAACACCCAGACCAATATAAACATACATGTTCATGCACACAAATGTTTGTACTGCCCGGGGATCGAACACGCATTCATTGGCGTATTAGCCCACTTCTCAACCATTACACCAGATGAGTCGTCCATATTTTTATCTCTTCAATCTTTCGAAATCTGCTTCTGGACTTTGGTCTTCCCAGATGTCCTGTTCCTTTACTTCCCTCATTTCATTATGCCCGCGGGCGCCCTACGTGGCTGCCAAGAGGCAGTCTCCACTCCAGAACTCGTGTGCTCCAACGGCCATCGGTCCCGCTTCTGATATCTCACGTATCAATTAAAAATAACATCGCCTGTATCCAGTAATATCACTGCCTGGTAGGCCTGCAACGTCCTAAGCGAGGTAAAATCCCACTTTGAAAAGAGCTTGAGTTCGTTGCATAAAGTTTTTTAGGCTGAGAGAGAGCCATCTTCAATCGCAACTAGCTCGGTGAAGATGTGAAGCCTATCTGATTTTTCATCCAGATTTTTTATATATCGGAATTTTTAAATTTAGCTCGGAATACAGCTAAAACAAAAGTAGTACAAATACAAATTGATATGGCAGGAGAAATTAATGTAATTGCGGCACTCGCACAATCAATCTCAATATGAAATAATATTTATATACTTATACAAAGATAGTGTTCCTAACTCGAAGCAATATGACAGCAATTATGAAGAAAAATATAAAATCTAGACGCGTGTTATAATTGTAGTACAATGCACTTAGGGGCCAGCTAAAATAAACGGTTTGAATTTCAAACGAATAGCAATGGCGCCGCACGCAACGCGACAGTGGCGCCACGGCGCGCCCGACCGTTGACTCACAGCCCGTATTGCCTTAATACAAAAACCATTATTTTACCCTGTAAGTAGACCTAACTGCGTTCCCTAACTTGTCATGTTCAAAGACTTCAAAGGGAAGGCTGCAAAATGCATAGAATTCTAGAAATCGTGTAAAAGACTCGTTTATAAAGTTAAATTTAGGTACTAGTCTGGGCGAAAAACTTCTGATGCCTTTTTGCATTATTGTGTTCTAAATTGTATCTTTGTTTCTGTTTGCACAACTTAAGTTAAAAAACCGACCAAGTATTAATCGTGCTTCCTTACTAAAATTCCGTACCAAGGACTAGCGGCAAAAAAACCGCGTTGTATGAGAGATATGCTTTATTTTAGAGAAAGTTTAAAAAGTAATTTGTGAGTATTTCAATCATTACTCATACAGAAGTAAAAATAAACATGTTTGTTATGAGCCCCCCTTAAATATTTATTTTTTTGCAAATAAATTATTTGATTTAATGTACCTAGATATTTATTTTTATAGCGTTACTAAATGCATATTGATGAAAAGGTATACTGACTAGCTACCAATGTTTTTGGAATACAGTCTGTCAGACAGACAGACAGTAAAGTCTTGGTAATAGGGTACCGTTTTTACAAAAAAAAATCGACGCTTGCCATTGTAAAAATTCTTATTTTGTCATGTTTCCAATATTTTTTTAATTAAACCTTACGATTTAATGACATTTATTTTTTTGGATGAACTTTACAAGTATTGTTTGCCGATGACGGCCTTTACAGCTTTAATGGGCAACTGACAGGTGACTTACAGCTTAAAATAATGCGTAAACCATAATAAATAAACTAAATATTAATACATTTAAGTTTGCTTTTAACTTGAAACCGTGTTTTTATTCCTAAATAACGACTACGCAGACACCCAATCCAACCATAACAAACTACATAAAGCTTCGAAGCTTTTAGCAACAATCAAAGGTAAAGTGGACAGTGATAGAAAACTCGACGTGTTTGTGGTAAATTTAAAATCTAAAACCATATAATAACATTGTTTATTATATGTTATGTTTTAAGATCGATTTTGCCTTAACTAATTGTGGACACATCTGTTATTTAATGTTAAATGTATTTCGAGTGGTGGAAGGTTGACAACCTATTATAAAGGATTCGGACTAGGAGAACTCCTGGAAGGACTAGAACTTAGAACTCCTGCTTCCTAATCAGTTGAGTTGGGATGAGGAGGGTAACGAAGGATGCCGCGCCTAAGTACTGGCGGCGCCAGACGCGCATCAAGTACGAGTACGCTGCTCAAGCGCCTTGGTGATATGCTCGCTCAACACTTCGAAATTGATGTATTTGCTGACAGCTTTGCCCGAATTTGTAGTATATCCTCGGTCTATCTTAATGTGTGTAATATTAAATAATTCCAACTATTGACATTATTTAATTAAATTTTTATTTTTCAATATTCAATTATCTGACATGATAAAATCATACTAACTTTTATTGACGTAATTATAATGTAATGTTGACTATTAGTGACCACTTATTATTATAATTATGGTATCCATGTACTAGACAGATATTATATGTTTACAATGTTCCAATGTATGTTAATTTTTTTCTGTATGACATGACGACGTGTTAGGAAACTGTTAGTCGTTATATAAATTCATGTAATAAATAAATAGTGCTGCCTGCGAGGGTTACCGCCATCTCTTAAAACAGTATTACTATACGTCAGCATTTTTGTACCAGAAAAGACGAAGTAATATTATTGTAATACTGGTGTGTGTGTGTTCACGAACGTTAAGGACTATGACTGCACGATACAGTAGCATGGTTGAGTGCCGTCTTGGAAGGTACATTATTACTTTTAGTGGTGTTCTTTGAGCAAGTTCCAGTTTAAGCATATGAGTAACCGATATAGCTGCACCTTCCCAAGCACAACACACACACACAAACACATACAACGGCGGATCCAGGGGAAGGGTCATGGGGGTCATGACCCTGAGCTATTTTTAAGTACTATACTAACGTACATTACAAAATACTTATAAGTTCTTAACTTGTCTACTACTATGTGACCCCTCCTGGCGCTAACCTGGATCCGCCTTGCACACATAAAGGATGTGAATCCGTTATGTGTATATGTGTACCTAAAAGTGGAGTCGCGAGTCGCGACTAAGTGAAGGAAGGGCAGTCGCACATGGTTATCCGACAGGCATTGGATCAGTTGCATGGAAAACATACATGCTTACGTGGAAAGTATCATTAAGACATGAGATATTGGCCTTGCCAAAGCATAAGTATTTGGTCTTATCAGCGTTTTTTTTATGTTATATGTGTACAGGACGGTCTGGACGCTCACCTGATGGTAAGTGATACGCCAGACCATGACAGAGCGGCATTGAAAGAGACCAACAACTGATATACAGTTTATATCCTCCGTCAATGCCGCACCGCGCCCTACACCCGAGACAACAGCTGTTGGTCTCTTATACCCGGTATATCACTACACTAGCTACAGTGCCCTCATCCCGAACACAAAAGTGCATAACACTCGTGTTTTACGGGACGATATCTGGCACTGCGGTGGTTCCTACCTAGACGACTCAGTATCAAGTCTACCACCTAGTAAGAATTGAATAAAAGAAGGCTTTAAGGATTTAAGATTATCAATTTATGCACATTCACGCGGTAAAAATACAATTTGAATACTAAATAACTTGCATAATATGAATGCCATGCCAATTCCTAAATAGCAAAGGGATTGGATATTGCGTAAAATTAAATATTAACCTGTGTTCCGTACAAACGGTGACACACCCTATTTAAAAATTCAGGGGTGCATTTGTGCAACGAAAAGTGCGTGTACCGAGAATTCACGCAGTCCTACAGGGGTGACCGATTTATGTGCCTACTGCTAGCTATTAACAAGAAATAATTACATTTCTTTTTAATTAATAATAATGTCTATAATGGGCTTGTCATGTATGTCGCAGAATCGTTGGCCGTTGGGACAGAGAGAGTTCTGGAGTTTAAACCTGTAGCTAGGACGCTCTACGACCTGAAGGAACGACGACTTACTGAAAGTCGCTGACGAAGGATCAATGAGGGAAGCGGAGGATCGGTATATCTGGCGTATAATCAGAAAGACCTATGTCTAGCAGTTGACTGCGATACACTGAAGAGAAGAATCGCAAGCCTTTGGCAAGTTATGGGGGTGTGCGAACGGAGCCCGGTGTGACGTAAAGTTTGTTCTCTTGCGTCCGGGCAATCTTTGTGGACAGTCTAGTCGGTAACGCAGTTTGGCTGATCCTGCCACTAGGATATGGTCATTCAAGGAAAAAAGCACTTTTCAGCGCCAGGTGTTATCGTCGTGATAAGAAGAAGAATCGCAAGCCCATATCAACTTATGGCATTACCACTGTAGAATCGGTGGTGATAATAGCTTTCAATTCGCTCCAAGCGGTGCACCGTGGCAGGCATGCGTCACAGGGACAGGCGCGGCGGCGCCCTCTGTCGGCGGCCGCCGGCGCGTCGCCGACACGCCCGGGCGCCGTGGGCCCCCTGTAGGCTAACCTGACACTATATTTGTCCTTATAGTTTATTAAATGAATATCCACTTACATTCACAACGCCATCTAGCCAACAATCAAAACAACTGATAAACATACTTGTAATTTTTTTGGAAATACATACATTTAATATATAGAAATCAAACAGACATGCACACAAATGTTTGTACTGTCGGTGAATCGTACCCGGAACCCTTGCGGTGGTAGCCGATGTCTCAACCATTAAACCAAATTTGGTCGTCACCGAATAGTTCTAAGCTTGTTTTTATTTATTTAACAGTTACATGTAACGTCGCGTACTTAAATGTTAAACTTTATGATTTTATTTGATTTGATTGTTACTTCACTACATCTGGCATGGGACATCTGGTGCAGAATCGGGGAGATCCTTTTTTGCTTTCTTATCTATTAATTGGATACTTACAATGCATACAGCATGTTTTTGGACGAACTCACGTTTGCAAGAAACTGGTTTTTGATAAAAATCGAATTCCGATATCTCGAAACAGATTTTAATGGCTTCAGAAACTTTGAAAAAGTTTCTGAAAATAAAAGAGTTCATCGAATACAACATGAAAAAGTCAACAAAATAAAAGTAAAGGCAAGCGTGTAGCCGCCCTTAGCATTAAATATGCCTTGACGTTTTTGTACGCACTGCGATGGAAGTTTTTCCAACCCTTGATAAGGCGATCGACTGGATTATTATTACAGTGTACACGTAACGTTGGGGGGCAACTTTCAAGGATAATCACGTGTGTTTGCTCACATGATTTCACTAAATACTGAGTCGTCTACGTAGGGACTACCGCAGTGCCAGATATCGTCCAGTGAAACAGAAGTGTTTTGCACTTTTGTGTTTCGGGATGAGGGCACTGTAGCTAGTGAAATTACCGGGTATAATTTATTTATTTTCGGAAGACTAACAGCATAAATATTTACAAAAATAGTACTTAAGTTTAATACAATGCTAATAATAAGTCTCCACCTATAAATAAGACTACATTCACAAGGAAAGCTGTAAGTTTAAAACAAAATGAGATAAGTGTGCTGACCACAAAACTTCGTATTTTAGTGAATTTACTAATTAAAATAACGCTCTGTAAGTAGCCGTTTAAGTGATGGAGTGCTAGTGCAGAATAGGTCACTTTTGGGCGGGAGCCGGTTAAAAGCCTCACTAGCCCGATTGAGGAACGCATTGGAACGATAGTTGGTGCGTGCAGAAGGCACTTGGAGTTTTACCCTGCAACGCAATCCCGGGTGGCTATGCTTCAACCCAACTGAAAACAGCAGCTCACTGCAGTCAATGGACCCATTAACAATGTTTAAATTAAAAAGCAAATGTCATTGATGTTTCGCCTTATTTGAAGAGGGAGACAGTGATAGCGCTTACAACGATGTTCATAACTATCCGAGAACTGGTGCGCTTTATAGTCCAGATAGCGCAGAAACCTTTTTTGAATACTCTCAATACGAGTTATATAAACGGAGTATATAGGATTCCATACCGAGGACGCATATTCGAGGAGACTACGTACATAGGTGCAGTATAGTACTTTAATTACTTGAATGTTTTTAAAGGCTGACGAAGTTCTCATTATAAAACCTAAGGCCTTATTAGCTTTTTTTACAATGTGGTCTACATGCTTGTCAAAAATTAATTTGGAGTCAAGAATGACACCTCAATCTTTAATGAAGTCTTTTTGGCAGTTTTCAATTCTTTTAAAGTATAACCTATATCTAATAATTGACGTTTCCTTGAGTAGGAAACGTAAAAGCACTTGTCAGCATTTAAATCAAGCATGTTAAACTCACAATATGTTACGAATCTACGTAAATCTGCTTGTAAATCATGTATATCCCCCACATCACGAATATGCTTCAGAATTTTCATATAATCAGCAAATAATAATATATAAGAGTGAATGAAACAATGTTTAACGTCATTAATAAAAATAAAAATAGTAAACAAGAGGGGGGCCAATAGTGACCCCTGTGGAACTCCAGAAGGGATAGAATACCAGGTTGAGGTGTACCCCTGTAATACCACTGCCTGACTACGATTTTCCACATAGGAACAAAACCATCTATATAAATTACCCTGGATACCAGCCGTTAGAAGTTGACACTGTGATCAATCCTATCGAAACACTTGCTGTAGTCAGTATAAATGACGTCAACTTGCCCAGCGGTCTCCATGCCTTCCGTTATAAATTCAAGAGCCGTGGTAAGGTTCGTGGTTGTAGAACGCTTAGTCAGAAAGCCATGCTGTTCATCAGCGAAATATGATTTGAAGCGGCCCTGTAATTGTAAATATATAATACTCTCAAATATTTTAGAAAAAATGCAAAGTTTGGAGATGGGTCGATAGTTTTCGATTTGGGACTTATTACCCTTTTTATAAATTGGCGTAATAAATGCCGATTTCCATATTAAGGGAACGGTTCCATCCGCTATGGAACGTCTGAAGATCATACACAGGCTCTAAAAGACTACCAGCACAATTGACTATAAATATGGTAGGAATATGGTACGGGCCGGCTGACTAACTTAAATCGAGTGATCGCATGATTTTCAATACTTCATCAGGAACTATCTCAATTGAATGTATATTGTAGTTACCTGAATCAGCGAGAGGTGGAGCTGTTTGACTACCAGAGTTCCCGTCGTTCGAAGAGCGAAAAGTCGAATGAAAGTACTGAGCAAAGAGGTCACAGATAGTATCCCGAGTGTCAGCACGAATGTCCTGACAGTGCATAACTGCGGGCAGCCCACTAGATTTTTGTTTACTTTTAACATAAGAGTAAAATGCTTTAGGGTCGGTTATAAAAGATGATTCTATTTTATGAATATAATTTTCATAGCAATCCTTTTCATTGTTAACAGCCCTATCGCGCAATAAAGAAAAGCAATGGTAGTAAGCGGTTACCATATACTTTGTATTTCTTACGGAATTTATTTTTCTCTTTAAGTATTTTAATTAGTGCCGAATTATACCAAGGTGGGTAGCTCGCAGGATATACAAGCTTGGTCGGTATGTATTTATCCCTAAGGTGATAAAGTACATCATAAATATAAGTAACAGCTAGTTTAACAGAGCTCCTAGACGACAGCGGATAAGAGACCTAACATCTGTTGTCTCGGCAGACGGGCGCAGTGCGGCATTGATGGGAGATCAAAAATTCAGTGCCGCTCTGTCATGGTCAGGCGTATCGCTTACCATCAGATAAGCGTCCTGACCGTCCTGTATACTTTTAACATAAAAAAGTATATTTTTAAATATTAAATAGATTAGAAAAAAATTGAATAAAAAAACAAACAATGTTCTCAGAAATTAAAATGGTACTCCGAAATTAATATAAGTTATTTTTCCTTTAAGTACAATAATTACCTCAAGTCTTATAAAAATTATAAATGCTATAAGAAATCCGAATTTAGTAGAAATTATTTATGCTTGACACTGACTACATAAAGAACAAAGTTGGAATGCCTCAAAGTACGAGATTAATTGAAAATGCCATCATTGATAATATTGGCATTAGAGATGTCCATATTTCTCAGTAATGACGATACGTTTGAACTTATATGTCTAAGGGGCCGTCCATTAATCACGTGATCTTTTTTTAGCATTTTTTAACCCCCTCCCCCCCATGGTGATACGTAGTGAGGTATAAACCACCCCTCCTCCCCCTTCTCAACATCACGTGTATTTTTAGTACCTACAAAGAATCTTAAAATTTTCTGAATATTATATTTATATACAGTATAACTATAATCTTATTTTATTCTGAAATTAAGGACCACAATAAAATGTCTACACCAGGTTGCAAGTTTTTTTATTGCCATAACAATAATAAACGAAGAGTGTAATTATAGGAAAAACATGTATTGTACTAGTTGGCTATTGCGAGTCAAGGTAACACTACACGCCGTGCCGCTTATTTGTTTAAAAATCGCGCGTTTGACGAAAAAATAAATACACGAGATATTACTACCCCCCCCCTCCCCTTGTTATTTTCGTGATTTTTATCAAACCCCTCCCCCCCTTTCAAGCCTCACGTGATTAATGGACAACCCCTAATTCCACGGTTCTTCTTATGGCACAGTACTACGGGCATGTTTACAGCTACGGCAAATGAGTTCCAGGCTAAATCGTAGATAGCTCCGAGAGAGCGGTGCGAGCGTAGCCGTTTGCTACGACATGCTCACGCGCCGATATGTAATGTTAGGTACCAGATTTTGAGATAAATTTATGAAATTATTGTTCTAGTTATATAAGTTTTCAGTGTTTATTTATTTAAGGACAACCAAGATAACAAACGATGATATCATTTACAATTAAAACTTATTAGTAACATAACAAATCGCTGTTATACTTAAAGGCTGCCACGACATGCACTCATGTATGCCTTTTAATAAATTACATAAGTTTTAACAATTATAAAATTTAATTTAACTATGTCTGAAACAAAACTATTTTCCGGACCGAAATGCATCTAATAACAAAGATTTAAATTTGCGCAGTGAGAATGACATCATATTGTACTGGGGTTGTTACAGACGAGCGCGAAAATTGACTTAATTGTGATTCTATCTTAGGAAACAAAATTATTTTCTTACAATATCACATATACTTATCACTAATCTTGATAAATAATACGGTTGTGTGCTAATCGTTGAAGAACTTAAGAAAGATAGATAAATTGAATTGAACTGAAGATGATGATATCTTCAGTAGCTCATTATAACGTGCACATCGTGGGTCACGAGCCTACTCGTAAAGGATGTACGTATAGGCCTTAGTCATCCACGCGGGTCCAATACGGATTGGCTGACTTCACGCACAACCTTTGAATTCTTCGTAGGCATGAGCAGGTTTCCTCACGATGTTTTTCCGTCACCGTAAAAGCGTCGGATAAACGTACATACAATTTCGAAAATGTTTAAACACATTACAGTATGCGATAGTACGCGGCAGTATTTGAACCTGCACCCTCCAGATCGGAAGGCAACAGCCCACACCAATGAGCCACCGACGCTCACTCTTTAGCATAACCTTTATTTTGTAGTCATTAAGCTCCTTTACTACGTAGGATTAAAGAAGGTAAATTAAATAAAAACTTACCCCAATACTGTACATCCGGGATAACTGGTCTCGTCACTTGATTTTCGATGAAGTTGTTGCTCTTAAATTTCCTAAAAATAAATAAAGTTTTAAATCTTATTGTCGTTACAATTATCTACGTAAAAAAAAACAATAAAAGAGATATTGGTGCCGTTCAGGAATTTGCTATTCAAAACAATGATGCAATAATAGTATATTATTTATTAAAATAGCACTTATTTTCTTGACGACATAAAGTAGGTACCTAAAGAATTTATTTAACCTCACTATTTGCCAATTATTTATTTATTTCACGATTACACTAAAAGCCAACCGATGAATAATTAAAATGCGTCCTACCCGTGCTAACATACGCAGCTGAGACATGGACACTGACTGCGGGATTGGTTCACAAGTTCAAAGTCACTCAACGCGCAATGTAGCGAGCTATGCTTGGAGTCTCTCTTAGGGATAAGATCAAAAATGATTTAATCCTCAAGAGAACTAAAGTTACCGACATAGCCCGCCGGATCAGCAAGTTGAAGTGGCAGTGGGCTGGTCACGTATGTCGTAGAACCGATGGCCGTTGGAGCAGACGAGTTCTGGAGTGGAGGCCGCGTCTTGGCAAGCGTAGCGTAGGACGCCCTCCGGCCCGATGGACCGACGACTTGCGGAAGGTCGCTGGTGGGAGCTGGATGAGAAAAGCGGAGGACCGGGATATCTGGCGCAAAATGGGGGAGACTTATGTCCAGCAGTGGACTGCGATAGGTTGAAGAGAGAGAGAGAATAATTAAAATAAAACCTGAATAGCTTCCACCAGGCACCTTCACGTTGGCTGTTTCTCCTCGTAGGCGAATGGATGCCCATGGTGGCATAGTTCAAAAGAATCTGCGACGGTGTGTTCAGGTTTTCTGCTGCAACAACATGTCCGAATTTGTATCATTTTATTTCAAAGATAGGCAAAAGAGGTGATGGTTCACCTGATGGTAAATGGTACCAGTGATACCAACAGCTAGCCTTACCCAGTTGTGGAAAAATATTAAGTAGCTACATTGCTACTCTTTTACACCAAAAATAGCTAGAAGTAGCGAAGTTCTCCGCCACCAATGAAAAGGTAAGCTAGACGTGTTTTAGAACAAATAACGATGGCAATGTCGCTAAAAAGTTATACTTAATTCATCATTAATTCGTATTAATTGAATTGTCGTTTCGTTTCGGTGCGTTCTTTAGACAAAGACAAGTCGCTTTAGCTTTTTCAGTTAAGACGTGGGTAAAAGGCTCAAAGAACAATCCAATTATATATTTTTTTAAACGCTGTCTTGATGGAATGAAAAGGAGATAGAAAAAAATATCAAAAATTTTTGCAACAATTTTTCTTAAGTGTGTCCATCATTAAAATACAGCTAGATTTACCTAGCTTTAAAGTAGCTAAGCGTAGCTTAGCTCGTGGGCTGGTCACGTATGTCGCAGAACCGATGGCCGTTGGAGCAGACGAGTTCTGGAGTGGAGACCGCGTCTTGGCAAGCGTAGCGTAGGACGCCCTCCGGCCCGATGGACCGACGACTTGCGAAAGGTCGCTGGTGGAAGCTGGATGAGAAAAGCGGAGGACCGGGATGTCTGGCGCAAAATGGGGGAGACCTATGTCCAGCAGTGGACTGCAATAGGTTGAAGAGAAAGTAGCTAAGCTGGCTACACTGAATGATACCATTACCCATGGATAAAAGAGAAAAGGATCGTCACTCACTGGGCGAAGCACAACAGTTTCCGGTTTTCTGTGTGACCGAATTATCATTCCGGTCGACGTAGGCCTTAGTTAAACAAACTACCTGGATGCACAATCACGAAAAATATCGACCAGAAAAATGTCCGAGCCGTATGGCACATATGTATACTTATTGTTATGATGATCAGAAATTTGCCACGGACACTTTTTGAGTGAGATTGTGAAACTAGATAATTTATTTAGATAACGTAGTATATATATATATATATATATATATATATATATATACTACGTTATCTAAATAAATACCAGTTACACTGAAATGATGGGTCGTCATGCTCGTCATATAGAATAGTTTTGTGCTGAGAGATTACAGCCCTGCTGTAAGAAGACCAACGTTTTCGGATGATTTCATTGTTGCAGTCACCTTTTCTATATGGTTCGGTTCGGTTCGGTAGTTCAAAACTATTCTATATGACGAGCATGACGACCCATCATTTCAGTGTAACTGGTGTAATAATTGTGACTTGAGACGTGGGATTACAAAGGTTCCGGATCGATTCCCGGGTAGTGCAAACATTTGGTTTTGGTCTGAGTGTGTTCTATGTATAATATGTACGTATTTACATTAAGAACATTTAGGTTTGTTTATCCGTTGTTTAGTATCCATATTACGGGCGAATGCTTAGTTTGGGGCTAGATGGCGCTGTGTGAGTGTCAGTGTGGATTTATTTATTGAGTGTGCATAAAACTTAAATGGACTAAATGAAATAATGAAGATTATATTACTACTAGCTGACCCCAATGATGTTAAAAAGTATAGATTCGTGATATGCTCCCAAAACAATGGAAAAAAGTGTTCCGAATGCAGCGACAGCACACATACATAATTCGAATGAGCGTACATTTACCTTAACAAAACTGTACTCTCTTCGGCGGTTCGTTTTCGAGGCACGGATGGCGTATCTACCTTTATATATACAGAATATCATTGCAGTGTGTATAAAATTTAATGGACTAAATGAAATAATGAAGATTATATTACTACTAGCTGACCCGGCGAACTTCTTATCACCTTAAATCTTACCGACATGTTTGGCCCCTGTTGCCATGTCTTATCAATGAGTGAGAACAATACTTACCCCTTTTTAATGCAAACACCTATTTTCAGTGCGAAAAGTGATTTTGTATCGTACATCGAGTATTACTATAGGAATGCGAAATTCTCAATCAAATATTTTGTATATGATTGTTAGGTGACATCTGTTTGAAATTGTCATTCATATTATTCTATATAATGAGGTTTATTAAATATACTTATTATGGGCATGAAAATTTATCCTATTTATTTTACAAAAAAAAATTGGTCAAGCGCTAGTCGGACTCGCACGTGGAAGGTTCCACAGCAGCAAGTTTCATAAAACAAAAACATTTTTATTTACTTAGGCACCTACTAAAGGTTTAGTATGAAAAAATAGTGGAGCACCGTTCATGACGTATAAAAAAAAACTACACAACAGAAATTGTTCAAACTACATTTCGTTGTTAGATTTTATGGTCATGTACACCATATTTTTTTCGATTTTATCAACCCCATAGTTTAGAAATTAGAAGGACACAATTTTTTCAACTTTGAAAGTGTCTCTCGCGCAAATTATTCAATTTATAAAAAAAATATATTAAAACCACCTCAATACCATTTTATAAGATCTACACAATGTATAGGGAACCCCAAATATATTGATTTTTTCAAGTTTCTTATTAAAACCTCATAGCGGTTCACACAACACATATTCGTACAAAGTTTGAATAGTGTAGTGCTTATAGTTTCGGAGAAAAAAGGGATTGTGTTATTCGGACGGACAAACAGACAGACAGACTTGACGAATCTATAAGGGTTCCGTTTTTTGCCATTTGGCTACGGAACCCTAATTAAGGTATTACCATTGCAAAAACATGATAATAAAACTATCCTATCCATTAATTTGGACAAAATTAGAGACGCTTACATGTTTTATAAATATTGGTGAGCACATATTAGACTATCAACGTGACACAAAATTTTATAAAATTTTAATAACAGATTTACAGATATGTTGTAGATATTAAGATGTCAAGTGAATAAAGACAAACTTACCATACATGCTTAATCCTAATTTAAAGGTAATTTTAACTTAATACCACTTTATTTTAGTTTTTATAGTACTACACCAATATTTTTAAATTTTTATCCTATGAAATTATAAATAAACACTAATATTACTTAAATTAAACGAAAAAATAATAGACTTGTGGCTTTCACCACTGTTCTTGTAATTGTGACATATTTTGTTAATGATGCGTTCTTTAGTAAGTGTTTAAAACGTACTTTCCTGGTGATAGAGAACTTTATCTCAACTGCCATTGCACTTTGCCACGTAGTTTGAGAAATATTAATAAAATAATATATATCAACTGATATTCCCACAGCGCCATCTTGCCATGATTTAGCAAAGAACTCGACTATGTACCTACATAGTCGACCAAAGGTAGGTACTTTACTGTATTGGTACATTGTACCTGATTGTAAGTACCTAAACTTTTTATTTATTTTATCACCCTGGACGAAAAATGTTAGGTCTCTTATACCCGGTAATTTCACTAGCTACAGTGCCCTCATCCCGAAACACAGAAGAGTAAAACACTCTTGTTAAATTATATCTGGAACAAAGTGTTTGACTCCTAGACGACTCAATACCAAGTTACTATTACCTAGTTGTGTCGGAAACACGTTTATTGCAGACCTCCATATCCCACCAAAAACATTTCACGTAAAACATCTAACATGTTATTGATGCGAATATTAAGTTCCTGAAGTCTGACGAAACAGCCACAACAACGACACTAATTTACTAAAAATTTGAGTGCGTTTAACTCGTAGATGGATTCAAACAACGGTTTAACTGCTATATTGCCTGATAAAAAGTGAAGATGCAGCCTAAAGTGTATAATTTTTTTGTTTACAGATAATAAGAGACGATTAAAGATTTTAAATTAATGTAGGTAATTAAAACAACGTATGAAATATTTGAGCGTCAGTGGCGCATTAGTCGTCCACGCGGGCCCAGAGCGTATCAGTGGCTCATTGTTGTGGAATTGCCTTCCGATCTGGAGGGTGCAGGTTTAAATGTATTTTCGAATTTTCGGAATGATATGCACGTTTATCCGACGCCCTAACGGTGAAAGAAAGCATCTTTAGGAAACTTCCGCACGCCTACTAAGATTCAAAGGTTGTGCGTGAAGTCGGCCAATCCACACTAGGTCCGCGTGGAACATTAAGGCCTCTGTTTGTTCCCTGTAATCTCTGAAATGGCTGGAAAGAATTGGATGGTACTTTCTTGTAATAAGGACAAACTTAGGCTACTTTCCTTTTGGAAAGGCCTTTTTATTTAGAACAAGGAATGTTTTTTGCGCGGTTGCCGCACGTCGCGTGCTGCGTGCCTTAGAACGAATTTTAGTTTGTTTTAGCAGGAAAATATCTTATACCACGGGTAACACCGCAGGGATAAGCTCAAAAAAGAGAAAATAGGCAAGAAAAAGGTTTTTATATCAATTCCGGCCAAATCTTCCAATAGACGATAACTTTTTGAATATAGAAACCTATCGCTGTCAAACTCACAAATAATCGGACAGCCTCAGTGATTGCGTGTGAGAGAATTACCTATTTAATAACAAAAGTTTATATAACAATATATTCAGAAAATGCCTGAAGGTATGGGTAAGATACCGCAGAGCGAGTCGCCGGTGGCGCGCGCTGGTGCTGGAGACATCTCCGAGAGGGAGCTGACTAGAGAGAGGAGCCACTTGCACACACCGCCAGCGTAAGTCTTCAAATAGCCTATAACGACCCTTTTCGTAGCACTGGGCAATTTAGCTGCTTTGGTTGCAAAGTTTTATTTTAATTGTTGATCTAATTATTATTATAACTAAGTACCATCATCATCAGCTCATTAAACGTCCCCACCGAGGGGCACGGGCCTACCCGTATAGGGTGATTAGGCCTTAGTCGTCCACGCGCGCCCAGTGCGGTGCTTCACACACAACCTTCGAATCTCTTCGCAGGCGTGCATGAAGGTTTCCTCACGATGTTTTCCATCACCGTAAGAGCGTCGGATAACGTACATATATTTTTCGAAAATTCGAAAATACATTGGTACGTGTTGGGATTTGAACCTCAGCCCTCCCGGTAGGAAGGCGACAGTCTACACCACTGAGCCACCGACGCTCTAACTAAGTACCATCCCAAGAAAATTGCTAAGATTGACGGCTTAACGTGCCTTTTGAAGCACGGAGGGACTAGAAATTATGTTTTCGAATACCCATCCAATGACAGACCATTGCGACAGTTGCTTAACCTGCAAGTTCAATATCAAAAGCACTATAGCATCTACATCATTGAGCCCTCGATTATTATTTATTATTTAGTAACGGTCCGTCACCTTTTAAAGTCATGATTTTTGGGGGACCCCAAGATCAGCAGTGTGACCCCAATCGACTGCTACGCTGCTGCGACTAACAATCATCATGTTACTGCTCGTTCAATTTGGCAAATTAGGTACTTAAAATGCATCTAGTCTTTTAGTTTTTAATAAAATGAAATAAATATTCGGTTATTAATTAAACTTATATTCCCCAGTCGCATGCAGCCAGCAAACCCAAAGAAGCAGCTGTTCTCGACCCCCGTGAACAAGTTTACGGCCAAAGCCACAGCGCCCAGCGGTAACCTGACGCGCATACGCAGCTGCCTCGAGGAGATGCGCGCGCGCACGCCCGCCCGCCCACTGCGCGTCAAACCTAAAGCGATCTCCATGGAGAATCTTACGCCTAACAAAAAGGCTAGGGAAGAAAGGTAATCTGCCGTCCACAAGCTCAAACGCCGTTAACTGAAGCAGTAAAACCTAAAAACCCTGTTTTACGGGAAGACTTCGAATAAGTCATCTCTTATTTGCTATTTAAAACCATAAATATATTATGATTTGCATGTAAAACATCACTAATAACGTGTATAATCGAGCACAATGTAAATTACATCAGCCGAACCGAATTGTGCTTGTCAGTTAACGGCGGTTTTTTTTCTCATAGCGTTATCTAGCCCCAAGTTAAGCGTAAAGCCTATATTATGCGTAATAAACAACGTATAAACATACTTTTATGTATATTTTTTTGTAAATACATACATATTATACATATGGAAAACGCCAGACCATTAAAGAAACAGACATGTTCATGCACACAAATGTTTGTGCTGCCCGAGGATCAAACCCGGAACCCTTGGTGTTGCAGCCGACCTCTCAACCGTAACACCAAATGGGTTGTTTTAGCTAGTGGACTCCAGTTGTAGTCTGTTTGTACGAGTATTCTCTGAAATGCCGGGACCGATTTGGACCGGACATGTTTTGGTCGGTAGCTGATGATGTATAAAAGGAAAGAATAATTTTACTTTCGAAAAACCCTTTTTATTTAGAAAAATAAAGTAATGTTGCTATTTTTTACGTTTTGTTTTACTGCGGAGAACATGTTATATCGCGGGTAATTCCGCGGGGCACAACTAGTTAAATAATGATAATCATTGACAAAAACAGTCGCCAGTAACTTGTTGTGCCGGTGGGCCTGCAACAACTCGGCGAAACAACGCTTGTATTGTTTCACGTCGGTTTCTGTAAGGACGTGGTATACAGTCCGGCTGCCCTTCGCATCACGACTCTCCCACGACTGGTGTCTGGTATTGTACGATTCACGAAAGAAGACTATGCGCAGAAGTCATTTTTTAGGTCCTATTAGGGGTACGGCAGAGGGGCGGGAGTAATATTGTAAGAGCGGGGCAACGCCATTGGTCGGCGCGTTTCTGAGGACAAGGTTGCTCTATCGCTATTCGCCTATATTGAATTTGGCGCGCTGACAGTACTCTAGAATACAGTCGGAAGGAAAACTGTTTCGTTGCATTTTATTATTTATTGTTTTTTTTTTGTTTTCTGAGCCATTCATTGAATGTTGCTTCGAAAAGCCAGGCGAGAAGGATGATATACGAGTTTAAATATATTTTGTAAGTAGATTGTTGACAAGGTTTCGCAAGTCTTGCAATTTTGTTGAAAAAATTAAATCAATATATCCACCTTTAATGAATCTATAACAGACATAATAAATAAAAAATATCGGATTAATTTGAATAGAAAAACAGAACCATTACCTATATTTTGAAATACTTGTTGGTACTTTGCTGATTATATTATCCCATGATTGTTTGTTATATTTCTACATGATTGATTATTATTTTAATGAAGAAAAATATTGTTTCACTATCATTAAAATATTAATTTCCTTTTACGCTTAAAGAAATACTCTAATATATAATAGATAAAATTTTGATAGAACATGGTCATAATATTCTCCGTCTCCCACCTTACCATCCGGATTTAAATCCTATAGAAATGGCTTGGGCCTCCGTAAAAAGTTATGTTAGTAGCAAAAACGTTAAGTGGGATATAGGCAGCGTAATTAATTTTATAAAAGAAAAAGTTAATCTAATGGTTCCACAAGAATGAAAAAACTATGTGACAAAGTAAAATTTGAATTATGTTTAATTACATAGGTATGTTTAATCCTGAACATTTATAATAGAATTTGAATGAAATTTTGAATTAAAATAAAAATATTTTGATGTAAGTATTTTGTTCATTAGTGTACATGCGCAAACGGCCGCCATTTTTGGTCTTCTTTGGTGAATCGTACTATAACAGTGTGTCTGGTCAAAGAGTATGTAAAGTGTCTGGTGTGGATGGCAGAAGCGAGCGTGGCGTGAGACTTGGTCCATGCGAGCGGCAGGCGGCGGCGACAGTGGTGCGGTTCATGGTGACGTGCGCGTGGCGCCGACGACGCGATGAGGTGCGCTGTCTGCGCAGGACCCTGGAGCTGCAGGTTGGTTGACGTTTACTCCGGTAGCGGCTTAACGCCTGTACGGTATTTTTTATATATCATTCTTAGCTGCACAATACATACTCATATTTATTGTATCTTTACCAATAACTTAATATGATAAATTGATAAAAAATATGAATATGATTTGTTTTTTCGTAATTATTTTGATTTTGACGTTCATAAGTGCTTTTTGTAAGCCTAATTTGAAATAAATAGATTTGACTTTGATTAGAAATGATACTATTCAAATTTTTCTGTAGGTATGAAACCTACACATTTTTTTTGAAAAGAGTAACTAGTACTGTGTAGTAAACTATAGTCCAAAGTGTTCGAAGCAGTGGTAGCTTCATTAGAAGGTCATTAGTGTTCTTTATAAGCTTAACTGAATAAACATTTTGATTTAAAGGGGACCTGCAGAATTTTTTAAAGCATTGGTAAAACAAACGAGCAGATAATCACAAGCTCGAGTGCTCTGTCTATGCAAGACCCTCGAGCTGCTGATTAGTTACCTGGAGTCAGATAGAAATGTTTGTGTGATTGTAATTGTCTAAGGAGCAAAAGGGTCAAAAAGGTCGGCAGCGTTACTTGTTTACAACAAGCTTGAAGGATTTTGTGCTTTAATATAGCGAAATGAAGGGGAGAGCTAGGTCTAATAGAAAATAACGTAAAAGGCGGTTTAGGGAATTTGTTTAGAAAAGAGCAAGTAGCAGCGCTCCGTCATGGTGTACTGCACAGTATTTTGCGGTCCATTTTTTTGTGGTACAAGTGTACAGGACGCTCACCTGATGGTAAGTGATACGCCTTACCATGACAGAGCAGCGTTCATTGAATGAAAATTGTAAATTACTTATCAAATGCATTCTTACTTCACTGTTCTACATGTGCCTGGACCAAGACTTATTTGGGGCTTTTTTATTTGCCTTCATGGAATATATGATTTGATTACGCCAAATTTCCTTTCTTTCTTTCTTAACGTACGCCTCGATTCATCAGCATAGTACGTAATCGACAGAATGATAGCGTACCTATTATAGTTTTTGCTGTCTTTAACTGTGACTGTGACTGGTGAGTTGCAATCTGGTTTAAATTGTTGTTCAGTCAGTGAACTCATGATATACAATTTTAATATTGTTTACTATTTGGTTTCTATTTTTTTTATGTTGTGTTTTGTGTTCTTACTTGTTTAATTGTTTTCAAAATTAATTCAATTCTTGAGAGATGAATTCGAAATTACAGAGGTATTCTTAATTGAAAGGTTGACAATAAGTAAGCGCGCGCCGCGTGACTCACTCGCGTGTTGTTTTCCTCTTATTTTTGCATTTGGGAATTAAGATAAGTGCGGCTAGATGTAGCTCAGTTTTGTCGGAAGGTTACCTCGATGAGACTGTAACGCGCGAAATTATACACAAATGACGTCACACCCGATAACTAATTAATTTTGGTATCGATGAGAGTTTTAAATATGCTAGCTAATTTATAGTTACTCCAAAATCAGAATGTGTAGATTATTAAGCTGGTGAGAGATAAAGACATTGAAATTTTTTATGGTATTTTTTTTTGTTAATATGAATGGCTGATAGATACTTTAGTAGAAGTTTGTGGTGTGTCGTGGTCGAACCCGGGAGTTTTGGTAGTAGTGGAGTTCTCTACTTGGACACCACACAATCGTCTTAATAAAAGCTAAGTCCACTGTGACAACAACGATTCCAGCCGCAAGAATGGTATTCGAATGAATGAATACATTTATTTTTCGACCAGACACATTTAATTTAAGATGTCTTGACCAGACCATCATTTATTACATTAATAAGTTACACAAAATTCTTATTTAGGAAATTAATATATTTATTAAAATAATTTCAAAAGTAACAGTGTAAAAGAACATTAAATTCAAATCCTTTTGAACCCAGGTGTCGATGTCAAAGGCGCTCGGAGACTCTTTTATTTCAATTTTGTTAGTACCTAAATATAAATTGCAGGTGTCCAGCTCCGAGCGTCTTCGCATCCAGGTGTCCACGCTGAAGGCACTTCTGGACTCCGACAACGCCAAGGTGCGGCTGGCGATGCGTGAGCTGGACCGCCTCAAGCAGCTGCTGAGGGATAAGGATATTGAGAAGGCTCTGCTGGAAAGGGTATTATTATTATTAAAAAGAAATAATAGATGAATATCCAATTGGAGCGTCGGTAGCACATTGGTGTGATCTGGAAGATGCAGATTCAAATCGCGCCACGTACCAATGGATTTTCGAATTTTCGAAATTATATGTACATTTTAAGTTTACCCAACGCTATTACGGTGAAGGAAAAACATCGTGAGGAAACCTGCGCACGCCTACGAAGAGATTCAAAGGTTGTGCGTGAAGTCAGCTAATCCGCACTGGGCTGGACCCGTGTGGACAACTAAGGCCTATTACACCCTTTACGAATGGGCTTACCGATTCATCTCCGACCAGAAACATTAAATTAAACAAAATATTAAATGATCCAAATTTTACTCTTGTCTTTTATGTTTAATACCTATTTATACGTTTTAGTTATTGATGTGTGCGATATATTTGCATTATAATAACCTCTAGGGTTATCGGTGAAGTGTTTTGTATGTGTTGTTGTGCAATTATGGTTTCCCGGTATTTGTGCAAAAGTTCTCAGTATAGATATATTTGTAACTAGCTTTTGCCCGCGGCTTCGCATTAAATTCGGGATAACACGGTACTTTCATTTATCACTATACATAGGATTTCCCCTCCCTCCAACTTTAAAAGATTCGGGGTCAATTTCAGAATTTTTTTAGCAAAAAATATGTTATAGTGAGCTAACCTTAAATGATAAACATATGCTCTCGCGGACTTTTTTGTAGACCTTTAAAAGGAGAACAATACTCTCATACATGACTTTTATGAAACTTTAACCGTTTACTCAGCGTACGCAGCGGAAGCTCCAAGTATGACAAAATACCCCCGATTTTGAAACATTCTTCATTGTTGCTCCGCTTCTATTACTCGTAGCGTGATGATATATAGCCTATAGCCTTCCTCGATAAATAAGCTATCTAACACTGAAATAATTTTTCAAATCGAACCAGTAGTTCCTGAGATTAGTAGAGACAAACTCTTCAGGTTTATATATTAGTATAGATAACAATAACAGGGTGTCTGCTGTAACTTGGCGGGAACGCTACACGTGGTAGAGATAGTCACATGTTATCTTTTTACAACATGATGATACTAATTTGTGTAACGGACCATAATACAAAAAAGGCTAATTTAGAGCGTCTCTTTCTCAATAGCGCAATACAATTATAATTTTTGGCTTTATACTCGGCGTTACTTTTTATTCTTATTCTTTTGTATTGTGTTTTCAATGTTGTCACGTACACACGTATCTCTTATATGGCTAAACCTGGATGAATTTTGTGATTTGATTTGCTATTGGCCGAAGATGACCGACGAGTAGGTCTTCCACATAGTGTTCCAGTTACAAAATCTTTGTAATAAATTATTGTAAAGTTTTGTGTAGGCAAATGACAAAACTCTAAAACCACTGATATAAAAAGTTTAAAAGAGTAACTCGAGTTTTTTGCCGGCTCTTCTCCAAGATCCTACTTATTCCGAACCGGTGGAAGAGTCATTAAAAATATAATAATAATAACAATTGACGATTCAAAAGTATCTGTAACAGATTTATTTGAAGAAAGATTTAGATTTGTCAATGCCCAATGATGCTATAGCATCGAGAAAAGGCATACCTTCACTTATTAATTGCCTGTGGAATGGAATACCGTTTGTTACCGTTATTAATTGCCTGTGGAATGGAATACCGTTTGTTACCGTTATTAATTGCCTGTGGAATGGAATACCGTTTGTTACCGTTATTATTTAGATTAAGGTACAACTACAAGTAAAAGTGGTTCATTACTGGTAATGAGGAACAAGAACTATAGCTTAAATTATTAAAAAAGCGTATAATATTAAGATATTTTTATACAGCCAATATGCATTGTTTGGTACCTAATTACATAAAAGTTTATTATGAATCTACATTTAAATATAATATGAGTATAGGACTATAAGAGTCTGTAGGTACATGATTGTAAGAGAAAATAAATTTATCCGGATTCTGACCAGCCTATAATGTCGTACTGTAGGGCACAGGCTTTCCGTGACAGCAAGGCTATGGAAAGATTGGATCGTAACCCACCACGTGGACCCACCCCTAGTTAATAAATATCAACGACTTTGCGCCGATCAACTTTGGGTTCTAACTCCCCCAATTCTTTGCAAGCTTTTAAATAGTTATAGTAGCTGCATCGACCTTAACTCTGACTCTGTCAGCAGACTACGTCAAGTTGTGTTTGATGACGTTGGAGCAAATATGTAATATATGGGTATTTATTTAAATTTGTTTTGTGTTTGTTGAGGATATATTTTGCATGCTGTGTTCGCCTTTAATTGTTTAGCACACTTTTTTTGTGTATTATTATGTGTTCACTTTTGATGTCATAGTGTTGCCTAAATGTTGGCGAGCCTTAATAATTAAATAAAAAATATGCTTGAGCACCCTAGTCAGTAAATATTAACGCCCTACTATTATGATCAAGTTTTTAAAATAGCTCAAGCAAGACAAAGATACAATTTATATGAAAAGATAACAATATATTGAACTCTAGCTGTGGTGGACGTAACAAACAATTTGGGCAACTCGAGATTATGGAAAAGCGATTAGACCAAAACCCAGCTTGAGTCACTGCGGGAGAATGTGACGCGACGCGCGCGCAGCGTTCGTAGCGACCGTTCGGAACAGGAAAGTTAGCGAGAGCTTGAGCTGTGCACAAGGGACAATCGAATTGAAACTGATAAATATATTTTTAATAATAAAATCAAATTAATAAAGGAATTTTAATTTAAAATATGTAATTATAATTACATTTTTGGATTTAAATTACCTATTTACAGAAACCCAACATAAAATAAACGTTCGCAATTCGCATTAAAGTAACTTTAATCGTAAACACTGATTTCAAATAATAAACATGGATATAAATTAAACACATTTATAATTATTACATAAAATTAGGAGCGTCGGTGGCTCAATAGTGTGGACTGTTGCCTTCCGATTGGGAGGACGCAGGTTCAAATCAAGCTACGAACCAATGTATTTTTTAAATTATATGTACGTTATCCGACGTTCTTACGGTTTAGGAAAACATTGTGCGGAAACCTGAAGAGTCGGCCAATCCGCACTGGGCCAGCGTGGACGACTAAGGCTTATACACCCTATCGGGTAGGCTGGTCCCCTCGGTGGGGACGTTTAATGAGCTAATGATGATGATGCAGTGCCGGATTAAGACAGCGCGGGGCCTGTAGCACATTCTGTAAAGGGGCCCCTGGTTTTGTTTCAGGATCCCTAGTTTAATGTATAATCTAGCCATTTGAAACGTAGAAATCTGGTATATGTGATGTTAATATATCGATTATAACCAAACATTTACGTTAAGAACTTCTTATTAATTTCAGCATTTACCGTGAAGCAACGAAGTATAGAAGTATTTTTACCTAGTGCAGCCTAAGCCAAATAACCTAAGATATCACACTTTAGATGTGCAATATAATATACGCTCCAGGTACCCTATTTGTAAACAGCTATTCTATTTGAAGCGCGGGGCCTCCCAATCCGCGGGGCCCGTAGCATTTGCTACTCTTGCTATGTGGCTAATCCGGCACTGTGATGATGAAATAAAATTCAATTAAAACTGAAACCATTAATTTTACTATTTGAAAATAGGAAAGCTTAGTAACTATTAGATTGACAATTGACTTAGATATCTATATATAATGGCACCACCAAACAATAGATACGCATATAACGACCCACTGCAGGGCACAGGCCTTCCCTCCCCGCACAGCATAGCTATGAGGTTCCTCTGAATATAGTAATAATATTGGGGTTGATATATAGATAGAAGGCACACGAGCAATACGGCTCACCTGGTATAATTATATAATTTGTGTACAGGAAAAGGTGGCCCTGGAGCGTGACGTGGTCGCCGCTGCGGACCAGGCTTCAGAGATGAGTATAGGTAGCTATGCCTGCAAACTATATCCATTGTATGGAGGACAAGTTTTTGCCAAGGGCGTCCGGAGGGGGTCACATAGTCGTAGTCAAGTTAAGAACTTATAAGGTATTTTGTTAATGTATGTTAGTATAGTACTTAAAAATAGCTCAGGAGGGGTTATGACCCCCATGCCCCTATCCCTGGATTCGCCGTTGGTTTCAGCTGCTTTTATTTATCAAAATTAACGCCAAAACGTCAGAGCTACTCACAAAAAGTTTCATCAAATCTTCTATATTTTTAAAGAAAAAAAATATTCGTGTTTATGATAAATCGGGCTATAATCAGCGGGCCGACTTTAGTAATTGCAGCTCCACATTAGTGCTCCGGCAAGCTCCGTGACCGTGAATATGGTCAGTTTTCACATTCAACCCGATCAGAGTCGGTATTTTGTCCTCAATCGTACTCATTCACATTCGAGGCCAATTCTTATTTTATACTTACAAATTAATACAAAAATTCACTACACCAAGAAACGTATCTTGATCGGTTTCGATGTAGGTATTTGAGTCATCCACCATCTTCCCTCATCTTCCAATTCGCGGCGGGTTACGAACGTTTGTGACCATCCCACAAATTCGCGGCACTATTGGGAGCCGCCATTATACTTACCGGAATAGGGGTTTATCGTCATCCCTTAAAACAGTATTATAATAATATTATTTAACTAGATGCACAATCCCGAAGAAACGTCTATCAAAAAATATTTGAGCCCCATGACACAGAACGTAAAATATACATTAAAATTTTTACCTTAACGCGTCATAAAAAGAGTACGAAATCAAAAGCAGGAGCACACTTCTTTGTCATTATGACATGTAGCGAGCGACGTGATTCATCATCATCATAATTTGAGCCTTTGGACGTCCACTGCTGCTCCTCCAATCTTTTCCATTAACGAGCTGGAAGAGGAAGGCTTCCAGCTCGTCAATCCTCACATCCATTCTTAATGTTTGCGTATTATATGTGACCAGCGATAACCTACGCTTGTTGTCCTGTTTTACGTTAGCCAATTTCGTCTGACGGAGGAACCTAGCCCGGAGATATTCGCACCCTAGCTCCAGCACTCAGCTGTCGCCCGTCAACGCCAGCATCGCAACTGGAGCCACCGGGAACTAGAGGCCTTGATATATCCTGTATATTCATTGAAGGATATAGGACCTTAAACCACCACGCTGGTCCAATGCGGGTTGGCGGGTCGCCAGAGCCTCGTTTGTTGTCTAGCAGGATGCACCACGAGCAGGTGAGGTTGGCTTGGGCCCCCGAAAGTTGAAGAGCCAGGACCCGTTACATCCAAGCCCTTACATCCCGTACGACGTGATTATAAATAAAAATTATGCCCAACCGACGCGATAGGCTCTTTTGGAGTGAGATTGTGCATTTGAAGTTGGTAATGTCTGTCTGTGAGCATGGTGCAGAGCATGTGTATTGTTGTGGTCAGGTTGGCGGAACTGCCGCAACGAGTTGGAGGGCACCCGCGCGGCGGCGGCGGCGGCGGCGCGCGCTCTCGCCCTCGAGCGCTCGGCCGCCGCAGCCGCGCGCGCTCAACGGGACCACGCATACCAGCGGGTACTCCACACAGACATTTTATAGACCATTGGTATGAACTGTTGTTTTCCGATCTGGAGAATGCGGGATCAAATACCGCCACGTACCAATGCATTTTCGAATTTTCGAAATTATAGTCGCAGCTATCGGGTTATATCTAGCCATCTTATTAATTGCCTAGGCCGTTGGTTAAACGCCAGCATCCAACTACATGCCTAAGCCGATAGTTGTTTGAACTAAAATCACTCGACGTGTAACGACGTATTGGAAGTTAGCCCTTTCAAAATGACTGATCAAGTCTCAGCCAAGTGTTTCAAATTTAGTTCTGCTTTTCTCCACTGCAGCGCTAGTATTCATCAAAATAAATAAGGCGCCAGCAGCGTAAACAGTTAATGTTATGATTTAATTATCTTCTGCTTTACAGAGTCGGATAACGTACATAATATAATAATTTTTAAAACACATTATTTCGTGGTGGGATTTAAACATGTACCCTCCAGATCGGATGGCAACAGTCCACACCAATGAGCCACCGAGACGCTCTGAGTAATAAGGTTATTTCAACTGTTTGTTCTTGCAGCTGACAATAGTGGAGGAGGAGCTGACACACCGCGACCAGCTGCTGACTAATGTCGAGAAGAGAGTCGCAGAGCTCCGCCGCGACGCCGGCGACCGCCAGAGGCAACTGGACGCTGCCAACGAGCTGCTCCGCATCGAGAAGGAGTAGGTTATATTGAGGAACTTTTACTTACTTTAACAGGAGAACCCAGTGGCGAGATGTCGAGCAGTGGACTGCGATAAGTTGAAGAGACTTGAATAGTACGCTACTGGACTCAGGGCCTCCTTTCAAGGGTTTTCTTTCAGGTTAAAAGTTTAAGGCCCGTATTCTAGAATGAGACTCAAGCTTTAGTCTTTATTTAAAAAGAGAGGTATGCAGCTATTAATCGAATTTAGTGTTTTCCCTTTCTAACTTTCTTTCAGTAAACATCAACGCTCGAGTTTCGTTTGAGAATACAGGCTCCTTACGTATACGGAATCCTTATTTGACAACCCATTTGGTGTTGAAGTTGAGATATCGGCTGCTACATTAAGGGCTCCGGGTTCGATCCCCGGGCAGTACAAACCATTTGTGTGCATGAACATGTCTGTTTGTAATGGTCTGGGTGTGTTCTATATATAATATGTATGTATTTACAAAAAAAAATGTATATAAGTATGTTTATCCGTTGTTTAGTACCCATAATACTGGCTTCACGCTTAACTCAGTGCTAGATGGCGCTGTGTAAATGTCAGTGGATATGTATTATTTTGTATGTCAGAGCGTGCGAGTTGAAACGGCGCGAGTGTGAGACGCTGGGTGCGAAGGTGGAGAGCGCGCTCGCTGTGACGGCGCTGCAGAGCCAGGAGCTGCAGCGGCTGAGGGCCAGGCTCCACGCCGTCACCGAGCAGCTGGCCTGGTGGCCCGCACCTCTTACCAGGTAGGATAAAATGCCAACATCCATACTAATATTATAAATGTAAAGTATCTCTGTCTGTCTGTCTGTTGTTACGCTTTCACGCCTAAACGGCGAACGGTTTTATTTGAAACTTGGTATGTTGATAGTAGGTAACCTAGAATAGGTTTGGCTACTTTTATTCCCGTTTTCCCCCACTCCCCTAAAATGGGGGTTGGAAGTTTGTATGGAACATCCGCAATTTTGGTAGTACGACGCTGAAATTTGGTATGCGGATTATATGTCACAAAAGAAAAATATGGCATATTTTTTTTCAAAAATCCACCCCAAACCCTTTAAATAGGGGAGGAAGTGTCATATTCGGTTTTTCGCAGTTTTAAGGTAGATTTTATTGAAACTTGGTTGTTGAATAGAATAGGTTTTAGGCTACTTTTTGTCCCGTTTTCCCCCCCACTCCCCTCAAATGGGGGTTGGAAGTTTGTATGGAACATCCGCAATTTTGTAGTACGACGCTGAAATTTGTATGCGGATTTTGTCAAAAGAAAAAATATGGCATATTTTTTTTTTCAAAAATCCACCCCCAAACCCTTCAAATAGGGGAGGAAGTGTCATATTCGATTTTTCGCAGTTTTAAGGTAGATTTTATTGAAACTTGGTATGTTGATAGTAGGTAACCTAGAATAGGTTTTAGGCTACTTTTTGTCCCGTTTTCACCCCCCACTCCCTCAAATGGGGGTTGGAAGTTTGTATGGAACATTCCGCAATTTTTGTAGTACGACGCTGAAATTTGATATGCGGACTGTTTGTCAGAAACGAAAAAATATGGCATATTTTTTTTTTCAAAAATCACCCCCAAACCCTTCAAATAGGGGAGGAAGTGTCATTCGTTTTCGCAGTTTTAAGGTAGATTTTATTGAAACTTGGTATGTTGATAGTAGGTAACCTAGAATAGGTTTTAGGCTACTTTTTGTCCCGTTTTCACCCCCCACTTCCCTCAAATGGGGGTTGGAAGTTTGTATGGAACATTCCGCAATTTTTGTAGTACGACGCTGAAATTTGGTATGCGGACTTGTCAGAAACGAAAATATGGCATTTTTTTTTCAAAATCCACCCCAAACCCTTCAAATAGGGGAGGAAGTATATTCGATTTTTCGCAGTTTTAAGGTAGATTTTATTGAAACTTGGTATGTTGATAGTAGGTAACCTAGAATAGGTTTAGGCTACTTTTTGTCCCGTTTTCACCCCCACTCCCTCAAATGGGGGTTGGAAGTTTGTATGGAACATTCCGCAATTTTTGTAGTACGACGCTGAAATTTGTATGCGGACTTTGTCAGAAACGAAAAAATATGGCTTTTTTTTCAAAAATCCACCCCAAACCCTTCAAATAGGGAGGAAGTGTCATATTCGATTTTCGCAGTTTTAAGGTAGATTTTATTGAAACTTGGTATGTTGATAGTAGGTAACCTAGAATAGGTTTTAGGCTACTTTTTGTCCCGTTTTCCCCCATCCCCTCAAATGGGGGTTGGAAGTTTGTATGGAACATTCCGCAATTTTTGTAGTACGACGCTGAAATTTGGTATGCGGACTATATGTCAGAAACGAAAAAATATGGCATTTTTTTTTTCAAAAATCCACCCCAAACCCTTCAAATAGGGGAGGAAGTATCATATCGATTTTTCGCAGTTTTAAGGTAGATTTTATTGAAACTTGGTATGTTGATAGTAGGTAACCTAGAATAGGTTTAGGCTACTTTTTGTCCCGTTTTCACCCCCACTCCCTCAAATGGGGGTTGGAAGTTGTATGGAACATTCCGCAATTTTTGTAGTACGACGCTGAAATTTGATGCGGACTGTTTGTCAGAAACGAAAAAATATGGCATATTTTTTTTTTCAAAAATCACCCCCAAACCCTTCAAATAGGGGAGGAAGTGTCATATTCGATTTTTCGCAGTTTTAAGGTAGATTTTATTGAAACTTGGTATGTTGATAGTAGGTAACCTAGAATAGGTTTAGGCTACTTTTTTTCCCGTTTTCACCCCCCACTCCCCTCAAATGGGGGTTGGAAGTTTGTATGGAACATTCCGCAATTTTTGTAGAACGACGCTGAAATTTGGTATGCGGACTATTTGTCAGAAACGAAAAAATATGGCATATTTTTTTTTCAAAAATTACCCCCAAACCCTTCAAATGGGAGGAAGTGTCATATTCGGTTTTTCGCAGTTTTAAGGTGATTTTATTGAAACTTGGTATGTAAGTAGGAAATCTAGGATAGGTTAAGGCTACTTTTTTTCCCGTTTCACCCCCCAATCCCTCAAATGGGGGTTGGAAGTTTATATGGAACATTCCGCAATTTTGAACGAGACGCTGAAATTTGGTATGCGGACTTTTGTCAGAAACGAAAGAATATGGCATTTTTTTTTCATAAAATCCACCCCCAAACCCTTCAAATAGGGGAGGAAGTGTCATATTCGGTTTTTCGCAGTTTTAAGGTAGATTTTATTGAAACTTGGTATGTTGATAGTAGGAAATCTAGGATAGGTTTAAGGCTACTTTTTTTTCCCGTTTTCACCCCCAACTCCCCTCAAATGGGGGTTGGAATTTGTATGGAACATTCCGCAATTTTTGTAGAACGACGCTGAAATTGGTATGCGGACTATTTGTCAGAAACGAAAAAATATGGCATATTTTTTTCAAAAATTTACCCCCAATCCTTCAAATAGGGGAGGAATGTCATATTCGGTTTTTCGCAGTTTTAAGGTTGATTTTATTGAAACTGGTATGTTGTAGTAGTGAAATCTAGGATAGGTTTAAGGCTACTTTTTTTCCCGTTTTCACCCCCCAATCCCCTCAAATGGGGGTTGGAAGTTTGTATGGAACATTCCGAAATTTTTGTAGTACGACGCTGAAATTTGATATGCGGACTGTTTGTAAGAAATGAAGAAATATGGCATTTTTTTTTTCAAAAATCGACCCCCAAACCCTTCAAATAGGGGAGGAAGTGTCATATTCGGTTTTTCGCAGTTTTAAGGTAGATTTATTGAAACTTGATATGTTGGTAGTAGGTAACCTAGAATAGGTTTTAGGCTACTTTTTGTCCGTTTTCACCCCCACTTCCCTAAAATGGGGGTTGGAAGTTTATATGAAACATTCCGCAATTTTTGTAGTACGCTGAAATTTGGTATGCGGATTATATGTCACAAAAGAAAAAATATGGCATATTTTTTTTTTCAAAAATCCACCCCCAAACCCTTCAAATAGGGGAGGAAGAAGTATCCATATCAATATTTCCGCAGTTTTTAAGGTAGATTTATTGAAAGTTGGTATGTCGATAGACGGTAACCTTGAATATATATATATATATGTTTATAATATATATTATATATACACTTCCCTAAAATGGGGGTTGGAAGTTTATATGAAACATTCCGCAATTTTTGTAGTACGCTGAAATTTGGTATGCGGAATATATGTCACAAAAGAAAAAATATGGCATATTTTTTTTCAAAAATCCATCCCCAACACCTTCAAATAGGGGAGGAAGGTATCATATCCGATTTTCCGCAGTTTTAGGTGATTTTATTAAAAGTGGTATGTTGATAGACGTAACCTTGAATATATTATTATATATATAATAATATATATATATATATATATATATATATA